>RJWJ010017204.1:0-33377 GCA_004363605.1 Indri indri
GTGTAAGATCTCATTCCTAATCTCCCTTATCTCGGCTTTAGATAGAATTAGGGTCAAAAAGGTACTTGATTTCTTAGATTTTTTTTCTTCCTAGTTGTACATAAAAAGAAAGTGTTCAAGAGGAAGCATGACCTTTAAGTGTCAAACTTTTCCTTTCCCAGTTACACTCATCTATTTTATTATAGAGCTATATGATCTTAATGGACTTCATCTCTTTTTCCTTATCTATAAATTTTTTTATAATCTACAGAAGTGTAGCTTAGTGCCTGACAGCATTAGATATTGGATAATTCATAGCCACTGTTTTTAATAAACATGGATTTAGAGAGTTCTAGCATATTTAGTTTTATGCTGAGAATCCATGTAGCACAGGTAACCTATATCTATACCTCTGTGTATAGCAGAAGCCACAGATTACTGTAAATTTTGCTGTTGCATCAAGAAATATATCTTCACAACTAATTTCTTTAGTAGTCCTTTTTTGTTTTTGAGACAGGGTCTCACTCTCTCACCTGGGCTAAAGCGTAGTGGCGTTGTAATAGTTCACTGCAACCTCAAACTCCTGGGCTCAAGCCATCCTCCTGTCCAGCCTCCCAAGTAGCTGGGACTACAGGCCCACACCACTATGCCCAGCCAATTTTCCTATTTTTTGTAAAGACAGGGTCTTGCTTTTGCTTGGGCTGGTCTCTAACTCCTGGCCTCAAGCAATCTTCCCTAAGTGCTAAGATTACAGGTGTGAGCCACCACGCCCATCCTATTATTCCTTATTATTCCATTATTCTTTCTTATTCTAAGCCCAAAAACCTTTATTAAAATGCTTCAAATTTTAGGTAGCATTTTTGTTTGTGTTCGGACATCTTAAATCATCATGTCTATGCAGAATACATTTTTATAGTTTTATCTACATTTGGCAATCAGCAGAAATCATAATGTATATGCTCTTTTACCCTTATGTGACCAAAACTTTAGTATTAAAGTGAATACTATCTGGCCACATATACATAACCATCGCTTGAACAAACTTGTGATTTGTAACTTGAAAATAGTCATATAGAGATAACTCTGATTATAATTCCCAGGTAACTTTCATATTCTCACCATTTTACAGTGTGCATTTCAGAACTTTTCTGGTTATTCATATCTCATCAATTTATAGATGTAGGAGCACATCCATTAGAAGGTTGATGCTAGCTTATTCTTAGATAACACCCATTTAGTTATGACATTGAATTTTAAGAGGAAAAATATTAATAGTATGCTGTCATTGTCTTTCTCTCCTTTTTAAATATATGGAATTCTGTACACAGCTAGTTCTTCTGTTTTTTAAAATTAACATTTCTTGCCTGGGAAAATTTCCATTTTATACATTCTAATCACTTCACCTCCATCACCTTTGAGAAATTTGAAAAGTAAATGTTTGATTTAGTGCTTTTAAGTTACAAGATCTTTATCTCCATATCAGCTTTGTTGGTAATGAACATGGTACCTCCTCTGCTTTACAAAAGAAGCCTCTGTCACTGAAATGTAACACTCATGAAACTAAAACATAAATTTCATAGTGTATTTTTTTAATACAAATGTCTATGCCCTGTTTCAGAATGCAAGATATCACCAGATATGGTGCTAGGTAGGCTAAATATTGGCATTTTAGCTTATTCCTTTCTTTAAAGAATGAGCTATCCAAGGTTCCAAAGTTAAACATTTTGAAAAACAAAGCTTGACCTAAGACAGTTTTAGATCAACTGTTGTATGCTTTGTATTTGTGTTATGTGTGTGCTTAAAACTGGGATTTTTACTGACTGTAACTGTCCGTAGACAGCAAAAGGTCACAATCAGCTAAGAATGAAAATGAGTACCATTTATTCTCAATGTCAGCTGAACACTTGTATTATTTTTGCCTTTATGCTAAATCTTACAGAAATTACTTTTTAGTGATAGAACAGACTTACTTTTGATTTAGTTCTTTTTACAAACGAGATCCATCAAGATAACTCAAATATAGATACTGTGTTTTCCTAGGTGTGATCAAATTTGATCTTTTTTTTCTTTATTTGTATACGATCCAGTCACTCAAATCAGTGGTTGCATTACATAAGTTGTTTCTTTTCACTTTCAATATTTCATATATCCTGTGTCTTGCTTTCCTGGATGTTTTTGTTTGTTTTTTCTTTTTAAGAGATGAGAACTTGCTCTGTCACCCAGAATGGAGTGCAACGGCACCATCATAGGTTACTGCATTCTTGAATTCCTAGGCTCAAGTGATCCTCCAGCCTCAGCCTCCCAAGTAGCTTGAACTACAGGCACACGTCACTGCACCAGGCTTCCTGGATGACCCTTAACATAGAATAGTCACCTAATTTTTAGTTCCCATTCTTCCCTCCCCTCCCCCTTTTTTCCACCCCTGTACTCTATAACTATGCAGTTTCTGTATGTTAATGTAACAGTGTATACCCTTCTGCAAATACATGTATCAAAGTGTTCTAAATTTGTTATTGCAACCCAGGGAGATGAGAATGAGTTTTATTTATAACTGGCAAATCAAACTTTGGTACTGTAGGAAGTCCTCAACTTCTGTAAAAGTGACCAGAGGTTAGCATAGGGAAGTTTGAGAGTTTCTTAAACTTTGGTCATATTAAGCTACAAAGAAAACTGATCTTGAGTTGCACTTGGGTAATAGACTACTTTGTAATTTTTATCGGTTAAGTGGAAGTTACAAATTATGTTCAAGGATAAGACTAAACTCTGAGAGTAGTTTAATCAGAGGCCTAGAACTATATGTGTGTGTATATATATATATTTATATATATGTATTTATTTATTTAAAATTAAACTCTTCAAGTGTATGGTTAAGTTGTCTGTGTTAGTGCTCAGTAAAATCAGTCCTTTGTGGAAGAGAAGCAGCTGCTTGGCTTTCTATGCATAAACTTAGGATAAAAGTCTTTTTTCCCCTATCAGTCCTTGCTATAACACATTCCAGTCAGGGGTGGGGAAACTGCAGCCTTCTGATTTCAAAATTGTTCGGAGGTAAGAAAAGCTTCATCTTTCTCTGCTGTACCACTTTTAATAAAAGTGTTCTGTAAAACTTGGATTCAGTCAAAAGGCCACACTTAAGGAACTAGAAGGCCACAAGTGGCCTTAAGGCTGCAGGTTCCCCACTGAAACAGTTTTTCCTTGCTATGCATTTTTATGAAATAACTATAATTTGTGTGAAAATTTAAAAATTCTAAAATATGAATTAGCAAAATTAAATGAAGGGACCAGGTTCCAAAATTAATTTTTGGGGTGAGGCTTAGGGATGGGAAGAGGAGAACATTCATATGTTGAGTTTTAAGTTCTTGACAATTCTCAATGAAAAGAGTAAGATATCTTTGCAGCAGTCCTAAAATTTGGTATTTTAGAACTCAATAATTAAACCAGACCAGCCAACGTTTGTTTTTTTAACTTGGGGCTCTAGAATGTTCCGATGAAGGTAAATGTAGAGTGTAGGCCCTCTTTAGATTGAGGGAATAGAAAGTTTTGACATAACAGGCTATTTAGACTTAAAGCTATGAATTGGAAAGTAGTTTGTGTGTGTGGGTTTTGGGGGTTTTTTGCTTGTTTATTCAGATTGTAACTGCACATCAAGAGAGGCATTGTGTACCAGAAGTCTTTGAGCAGCTTGGAAGAAAGGTGCTTATAAGAACAGGGTAATTAATCATAATAAATAGTTTTTGTCAAGGTGCATAAGTAACTCCCTTATATATTAGTAGCAGTCAGTGACTAGATAGCTTTTCAACAAGCAGGTTGGATTTGTTCTTCTAAATGAAGGACTCCTTTGCTTCATAATCTAGGTCTTATGTCTCACAGGAGCCTTTACAATAGGGAATAAATTATTAAGATGGGAAAGGCTCACATTCTGTACTCCTGGAATACAGAGCCATCGTTTGAAGATAGGATATTTCTCAAGGATTTAGAACTACCTGGACATGGATTATTTTATCTGTCCTAAGATAACAAACCAAAATAATTACAAAATCTTGTGGAGTTTTTGATAGAATTTTATAGAGATCAAATATATACATGAGAGGCAAACTAAAAAAAGTTGGGCAGGGTTTTAAAGCTAATCAAATTCCTAGGCTTTAGGATTTGTTGAATGGATTGAATAGAAATCAATATAGTTACTAGTTTTCGTTCTCTAAATAGCAACATTCTAATTCCAGCACTTAGTTTTTTTAAGATGGCTGTTTTAATAGCAATTAAGTACATAGTCTTATTTAAAAAATTAAATTCTTTTTTTTTTAACTTGCCACATTGTTCTTATTCTCCTTTTGCTATGGAATAATGAAAAATTATCCAAAATTCATTCTGGATTATTATCTGGGAGTCACTCATGTATCTCAACTGTCTTATTTTACAAATGAGGAAAGCATAACTCAAAGACTATAATTTAACCAGTTTTGAAAATGAAATTACCTTTCTTAGATATACGTTCAGTGTTCAGTGACCTAAAACATTAGATTTAGCAGTAGTCAGCATTTATGTTTTTTTAATTGTGACAAGGTTAGTATTAAAAGTAGACAAAAATGTGTAAGTCTTATAAATTTCCAACAGAAATTTAAATTAGGATATGTACATAAATACAGCAATTGTTTCCAAAGAGTGATTTCGAAGCATCAAAGAAAATAATAAGATAGACCACAAGTTGTGGGACTTTTGCATATTGTATATGTTTGCATAGAAATGAGTTAAAGGAAATAAAATAGAATGGTTTCTCTGGTTCTTTCTGGGTTATAGGATTACAGATGGATTTTCTACAGCAGACATGTATTACCAGAGAGCAGTTTGGTGTTTTCTAATTTGTAATGTTGAAGGAAAATGCTTGTATACAAACTGAAAACATCATGGTTTCTACTTGTCAGAAACCTGGGAATCATCCTCAGTCCTTTTACACCCCGTGTCCTTTATGTCCCTAAGTAATGTCCACTCTATATTTCTTGGTCTACTTCCCCTCCACGTCTTCATTCTCACTACCGCTGCTTTAGTTCAGACTTGGGATAGTTTGTCACTCTGAATATTTGCCAAATAACTGCATTTATAACTATGTAGTAACCTCCTAGCTTACCCTGTCTTTAATCTTACCCCTTCTAATCCATCTGTTACCCTTTAAAGTGATTTACTAAAATGCGAATCTGGTATTACTTAAAATTCTTTAATGGATTCTGTGATCCTCAGAATGGTAATACTAGGCCCTCTGTGATCTGGCTCTTGCCTTTTTTTTGCAATCAGAAATCCAGTTGCTGCTGCTTCGCTTTCACCCATGTTATTACAAGTTGAACATCCCTAATCCAAAAATCTAAAATCAAAACGCTCCAAAATTCGAAACTACTTGAGTGCCTGTGTCATACCACAAGAGGAAGATTCCATACCTGACCCCATAAGACACATCACAGCCAAAACAGTCAAAACTTTATTTTATGCATAAAATTATTTAAAATATTGTATAAAATTACCTTCAGGCAGTGTATATTAGGTATATTGTATATGAAACATAAATGAATTTTCTGTTTAGACTTGGGTCCCATCCCCAAGATATCTCATTGTATATATGTAAATATTCCAAAATCCAAAACATTCATGGTCCACGCATTTTAGATAAGGGATCCATAACCTGTACTATTATCTTGTCATGGAATACCTGTCTGCTTTGTGAATGCATGCTGTAGTTCAAGTGTTTTCCTCTGTGGAGCTTTCTCTGATCTTCCCCCAAGAAGTCTATTGTTCCTTATAATCCCATGCACCTTCTCTCCAGCTCTATAATAGCACTTATTGCAGTTTGTTGTAATTACATTGAATCTTCTCACCTGCTATAACATGAGCCCCTGAAGAGCAGAGTATCCAACTTGTGTTGTCTCCCTCAGATAAAAGGATTCGGTTTATTGTTAAATGTATAGTGCCTGCATTAGTACCTAGGACGTAGTAAGTGTTCAAGTAAATTTTGAATTAATTAGATCTCTTCTCTTTGGTGTAAGTATTAATCTGCAAAATAGCTTCTAAACTTAGATTGTAAGAAAGGTTAGATATGTATTTTTGTAGTTAAAGGTTATGGAGCCTGAAATTGCTAGTGATTAATACCCAAGAGCACAGCCATCCATATTCTAGAAAAAATAATACCAAGAAAACAATCGGACATCTATTCTTTGGTTTCATCAGTCATAATTATCTTGAAGGACTAGTAATCCCAGGTGAAACATATCCTGATACTCATTTGCCTGTCCATTGCAGATTTAAAAAAAAAAAAAGTGTTAACTTGTGTTGGGCAAATCAAAAATTCTTATTTTTCAGATTTAGCTTGCCTTCCAAAACATAATAAAAAAGGTAACTTGTAAAGGTACCTTAACTTCAGGGTACTTCAGGGCAGAGAACTTTTCCACAGTTAACTTTTGTACACAGTTCAACAGCCCTGTTAAAAGGATGAGAGTTCAGGTAGATTCTGGCATCTCATTTCAAAAGCATAGATACAGTCCCACAAATATGGATGGAGATACAGAATGCTTACCCCAATACACAGGAACGTTCCTAGGCACTAAACAGGTGTGCATCTCAAGATGCCACCAGTAAAAATAAACGTTCAACTCTGCCCAGAGTTATTTAGCTTCAATTCTGAATGATTTACAACCAACAGTACATTATGTTGCCTTGTTTGTTTCACTGGATAGTAGTAGGTGGGGACAGTGGGAATCTTATTCATTCATTGATGGGTGTTACTATTTAGATGATGGGGCATTTATATACCTTGAGAGTCATAGTTACTATGTTACTCTCACTTCATTGAATTTCTTCACTTTGATGTTCAGAGCGCTGGGCAGAAATTACATTAGTTTTGGGGACTTTATTCAAATTACGAAGTTTGCCCAAATAGAAACCAAAGTAGCCCACAGTCATTAGCTATGGTATTCTTTTTTTTTTTTTCTTTTGAGACAGAGTCTTGCTCTGTTGCCCCGGCTGGAGTGCCGTGGCATCAGCCTAGCTCACAGCAACCTCAGACTCCTGGGCTCAAGCGATCCTCCTGCCTCAGCCTCCCAAGTAGCTGGGACTACAGGCATGCGCCACCGTGCCCGGCTAATTTTATATATATATATATATATATATATTTTTTTTTTTTTTCAGTTGTCCAGATCATTTCTTTCTATTTTTTAGTAGAGATGGGGTCTCGCTCTTGCTCAGGCTGGTCTCGAACTCCTGACCTTAAGCGATCCACCCGCCTCGGCCTCCCAGAGTGCTAGGATTACAGGCGTGAGCCACCACACCCTGCCAGCTATAGTATTCTTAAACTAGAAAGGCAAAAGAAGATGCAATTGCATTTAAGAGTATATGGATAAGAATTATAGAGTTAGAAGGGGAGAGGTTTTTGTAAGGTAACTATATTTTAACTCCACATGCCTAATAAATAAGTTCTTGGCTGGCAGACAGATGAGGTGTGGTTTAATCCTTCCAAAATTCCACTGTGTTAATCATTTTTCCTGTTCAAAGAGGCAGTGAGGGATAATTTGTGAGTGGCTGCAGTTATAAATAATGGGCTATATAAGGACTCAACAGCGGAGATAAGGATAGAATTAAGGGTGTTAAAGAGAACATGGCCTTCCTTTTTTGTCATTTGATGGTTTCTGTTGTTCCTAGAGACTCATCTGAAGTATCACTATTAGTAGGACCAAAGTTTACACAAGTGCCAAATAGATGAACAAGAACACCCCATTAAAATTTCTCTCAAACACTGTGTATCTTAAGAGAGCAGATGTATCTGTGGGCTGTCACAAATGTCGATCTTGCATAAGCTTAACAAATATTAGTGGAGACTGACAGAATTTAGAATTGTCCTAAAGCCCTCTAAGGTGTCCAGTGTTAGCTAACCTCCCCCCTACTTCTGTATGCATTAGTTTGCTTAACAGCTGGTTGACCTCTGTTTAAATAGCCACAGTAATACTCGGGCAGCTTATTGCATCTTTGGTCAGCTCTTTTTTTCCTCTGGGTCTCCAGAACTGAAGACAATATCCTAAGTTGATTCTGTCCCACAAAACAGGAATAAAATGAGGACCTGTATAGGTAGGTGACAAACAGCATAGATTATTTGGACTTGTAGCTTGCTCCATAAATAGACTTTAAACCAAATAAACAAGAAGCTGTTTTGAGAAACTTAACCTTAATTGTTTTTCAAGTACTATATTTAATTCCACGGGGAATATTTTCATAAAGTAACAGTAATTTCCATTATGTTAGCTACTAGAATTACAATGGCAAGTTTCAGGTGCTATTTGAAATGTGAGATGTTACATGTGAAACTATTTTATCCACCTAAGTATATGGTTGTGCCCATGTTGCAACAAACTTAAGTCTTTCAGTTTCAGTTATTTTTAACTTTATAACCATTGAGTTTCTCTTCTAGGGTATAGTATATTTTAATACTTGCTGTATTAATTGTTTAAACAGAAGCATTTGGTGATAATTCGAGGTGCCAAAAAGCATTGTGGTAAAAACCAAGTTAAATTAAATATCCAACCAGCACTTAATGAATTTCTGTGCTCGTACATGCATGCATGAAGTGGAGCTTTGTTTACCCTTCCCCCCCCCCCCCCCCCCCCCCCGCGAAGGATTAGAACAGGATTGGACAAATGACTGTAGCAAGCACAGCCTTTGTTTTTATAGCCTGGGAGTTAAGAATTTTTTTTTACATTTGTAAAGGGTTGTTAAAAGCCTTAAAATACTTCCTGTGTCGCCCTATATAGAAAAAGGTTGTGTATTCTGGACAAGAACAATTAAAAGAAATATTTTGAACTTAAGACTTCTAAAAATAAGTACTGCTCAAATGGCAACTAGTAAGTCAGAGACCTTGCTGGTCATCGAAGTTTCAGTCAGTACCTAGAAAAGAGGGATGCCAGCTTAGCCAGGAGTCAGAATACAAATAGTCAGAACTGATTAATGAATAGGCACATAATTACATATACTATGTCCCAGCCAGTAGATGGAATAACATGCCATCATTAAAATGAATTTATATTAACATGTAAAAAATGTTTTGGGTGTACTTACTAGTTTAGGGCTTTATACGTGTATCTTAGTAACACATAGGAAGAAAATGTAATTAAGATAAATCACAGCAACTAGAAAATATAGATGTGTTGATATAGGTGAATATAGATAAGTACATCTCTGGTAGGAGTTTTATGTAATCTCTTAACTACTAGGTGCTAGGTTGTTGGTTATGCATCAACGTTCTCTAAAGTATCACGTTAGCCATATCCGTATTTTAAAGAGAACTAGAAGCTAGTAGGTTAAGTAAATTGTCAGCCAAGGCCTGTATCATGCTCACTACTCAAAGAGAATAAACTAATTGGATAAATGACAATAAATGAAAAGAGATTTTGCCTCATTGAGGAAATTTAACCTTCAAAGATGGCACTACTAAGTTTTAATGCAATGGAATTACTAATTACTATGAATACTTTTTTTAAACTTGGCAGACTCCTACTAAAGTTAATTAAGCAAAATAAATATAGTAAAAATTTTCTTTCAAGATGATAGATTCTTCAGTGAGGTATAAACATTTTATGAAGCAATTATCAAAGCTACATTGGATTTAAATATTGATCATGAATATATGTACATCCATCCCATAGGTAGTTGTCCTCCTTGGCCTGCCTATTTGACTCCTATGCCAAAATTTTCAATATGGGTTGTGTATTTAATCACATTCCCCAAAAGGAGAATTTGCTTCATGAGGTGCTAATGAGTCATGTTTATTTGACAATTTCACAGGACAGACTGAGGGAGATGTTTAGATTGCAAAAATCCCCATTTTGTAAACAAAATCCATTGTGGTTATCTCCTAAGCTTTGGGTGTACGGTTTTAAAAAAACCACACACATAAATACTTCAGACCTACCTTCTTAACAATTTAAGTATGCAGTACAATATTGCTTCTTCCCAGCTCTCATTTCTCACTCAGCTGTCCAGTTTTAGTCATCTTTCAGAGACAGAACAATTTAGTAGTTGAGGGCAGTATACAAACTAAGCAAGTATAGTCTTACACTCGCTTTGGAAGTAGCAAGTATCAGATTCTGTTCTTGCTACGTGGCACTGATTTCCAAGGTCCTTTTGGGTACAGGACTGTTAGTAACAAGAACCCTGTTGCTGCCTGTCACATAGGGACACAGCTGTGCATAAAACAAAGTGTTTGTCTTACATCTTTGGGGAGCGTCTCACTGGATTTAGCCAACTAATTTTACTAGGTATTTGGCAAGGTGCAACTGCATTACAGGGTCTTTATATCTTGATTCGGGTCCTGCCTGGGCCTGCAAAGACTTGATTTGTTTAACTCCAGCACTTTCCTTCAACCTAGGCCCTTAGTCAGCATTAACCAATGTAATAAAGAGTTGTAAATTTTAATCATAAATAGGTGGAGGAGCACTTAAACTGGTCTAATAAATTTGGAATGCATTATTTCAGAGCCTGAATGCCCTGAATAACAAAGATTTGTGAAACAGGTTTTTCTGTGGAGAGACCACAGTTTCATCCAGCACATTTTATTTGGCTGTGTTCCCTTTTTATAATACAGTAGAATTTTGAGAATTCCAAAGCAAACTGGCACTTTCGTTGCACAAATTGTTCACTTTGGTGGCTGTCATGCCTCCATAGATATCTTCTGGTCCTACACATTCTGCTGGTTGGACTGGCCAAAGAAATGATTGCAGGCAAGCTTAACGTGGGCATCTCTAAAGCAGTGATTCTTAAAATGTAGATCCTAGATCTTCAACCTGCATCAGAATTATGTGTGGTGCCTGTTTAAGGTGCAAATTCTTGACAAACCTACCATGTCAAAACCAAATCCGTCCTATATTTTGAAAAAAGAACTGTAATCAGAAGAAATGTTCCTCTTTTGAGATACTGAAACTGCAGTGAAGATGTCTCCACCATTAAAATAAAAGGAGAAATGGTGCCATAATATTAGGCTCCTGGTTTACAGAATGTTCTGTGAAGCAGGCCAATATTTTAACACATCTTTTAGGAGTGCAGATATAGGGCATAACATGAACAATGATAAAAAGGGGAGCATATCAGAGCCGTTGTTGATTAATTTTAGAGAGCTATGAATTTACGGTGTGACCCTACCAGCAAAAGTGGAGGGAAAAAACAGTGCTACTTTGAGCCGCACACTTTGCATCACAGCTGAGATTAGATATTCCCTCTCCTTTTCATTCCTGTTGAACAGGAAAACTACATGATTGAAAGGTAACTTCATATAAAAAAATTTTAATTGTTGGAAGTCAGGCTATTAAGAAAATAACACAAGATTAGTTGGGCAGGGGGATTCACGTGACCAAATGAGTTAAAAATAAAAGCATTCACAGTCATCAGAATTTCTATCTAAGTAGTTACCTAAGTGGGTTCAATATAAACATACTGCCACTGAAGTAACCATCTGTTGACTGGGTTTTTAACAAGTTACACTAGTATCCTGTGAACCCAGCCATAACTGGAAAGCAGTGGTGGTAACAGAAAGGGAAATAGCCAAAGGGAATTCAGGTTCAAATTATTTGCAGTGAAGACCCAAACATCTGCCAATAGAAGGTGGAAAATAGGGAAAGGCAAACTTTCTTAAATAGTTGTTACTGGCCAGGACCTTAAGCTTCATTGGTTACAAGTTCCTAGAAAATAGGCTTGAATGACCTTGGCATGAGTTACTACCAGAGATACTTTCCTCTCCCCCAAATACGCAGGGATTCTTAACTAGTTTTGTGCCAGGAACCTTTTGATAGCCCCATAAAAAGCCTATCAGAATGCTTTAAGGTAATGTGCACACACTATCTACGGACCTCTAGTTAGGAACCCCTTGAAAAGTGTTAAGATTCTGAGAGAAGTCTGAAAAGTAATGAGGCTTTTAACTAATGGTATTTCAGTAACCTGTTCAGGTTAGGAATGTGTTATTCTAGTTTCCAGCTAGAATGACCCTTTTCACTCAAATGATGTTGGAAAAATTAGGCCACTTAAAAGTGCCTTGGGTGAAAACCCACAGTGAGGAGTTTTTCTTTAGTAAGAAACACTAACAAAGAACTTAAGCCCTCTCGCAACCAGTCTGACCAATCAATCAGGAGAAAAAGGTTCCATGTCCCAGTTTTGACCTTTTGTGGAAATAGCCCTTTCACTACTGTATGTGATATATAATTGGAATATCATCATAAACACCCAAGATTCCCATGCAAGGCCCGCCAACCACCTTACGCATAAGGAGAAACCTCTTGATTGAGACTTCGCTCGCTCGCACTAGGTGGTGTGGTATTTTGCCCTCGCGAACACTGCCAAGCCGTCCAGATTTTTGCTCCCCGCCCTCTGGAAGAGCTAGTTGTGGGGAGGTGCACAGCTGGGGCGAACTCGGCTTGGCCGCTGGCCAGAGCAAGCTGGAGCCTAGCATTAGAGTCAGGGCAGCCGGCTGGCGGCAACAGTACAGGGCGTTGCCCAAGCCGCCTTCCGCGTCAAAAGGGACGCCGCCCTTCAGCCTGGGAGGCACCGCGGCTGGGAGAGGCCGATGGGCCGTGTCAGTCCGGGCCTGAATCCCGTGGTCGACGCCGGAAAGCGGGTCACAGCGGAGTGCGGTGTAAGCCGTGGAGTGTGGAGTCGCAGCTCTCTGGGCCGAGGCAGCTGGCAGCCGGGAACAACTTGTAATCCGATCCTCCGCTGGTCCTTGCGCGCCAGCTTCACTGCACTTGCTGCTTGCTCCCTCGCCTCCTTTTGGAGGGGCCCCAGAAACGCACTTCCGCCGCGCGGGCCTCCGCCATGCCCACTTCCGCCCAGTGTATTGTGCGGCGAGAGACCCAGGGCTTCAGCTTTTTCATTAAAGTACTGCCTTTCTCTGTTTAACCCTTTTTGCCAACCTAGTCCTCTCCAAAAAAGCAGTCAGTGCCACTCCCAACTTTCCTTGGCCTTGACGCTGTCTGTTGGCACTCCTAGCCCTGTACAGCAGCCATCTTCCAGAGAAGCTGGTAGCGGCCAGTGTGTCCATTGTCCTGTGTGCCGAGAGGAAATGACCGCTCGTTTTTCATGATGCTGACCTAGGGGAAGCAGAAGCAATAATGGCCCTTCTGTGGGACTGACCTGTATGCGTTCCAACTCCCCCACCACCCTTTATCAGCTGTGTCCAGATTGAAAAAAATGTATTTAAACGTTCTGAGCCTCTCTTTCCTCATGTGTTAAAATAGGTGGATGTACCAAGTGAAATAAAGTATGCAAAGCCCTTACAGCAGTACCAGGCATGCAGCAATATCTGACATAAAGAGCTATGGGGATTTACTGAGCACCTCTTTTGCTCCATGACGTGTTAGGCAGGGAAGATGCTTTTTATACTCCGTGCCCATGGGAGAAGGCATGGGAATGGCCTCCCACCTGTAGTCAAAGAGCAGATGGGTGTTTGACAGCTCTAAAGTGTATTTGTCATCTCCCAAGCAGCCCTTCATCTGCTAAGGAAGTTTCTGCTTTTTTCAGCTTGACTCACCGCTTTCTGCAGGGCTTTGTACTGAACGAATATTCTCCTAGGGATGGTAGACAAGTCAAGGTTTGATAGTGTCACGATGTTTTTATTTCACAGGGAAAACAGAGATGAAGAGGTAGATTAATGGCTTGCCAAGTACATCTTAGGCTGCTGCCTGACAGCAGGCCCCAATGCTTCCCAGCTCTTGGGCCTCACTCCATCCCCAAATTCTTTGTCATTGCTTCATGGACTGCTGGATTTGGGACCAAGTGCAGATGGGGGTGCGGAGGGGAGGGAGTGTCTTTATAAAAGAGAGATGCGAGATTTTTTTAAGTTGCATTAATGACTAGTAGCTGTCAGTGCTTCTTGTGATCATTTGTAAGGCAATGATAAGAAATCAAACATATAAAAAAGATTATTTCTTACCAAAAAAATGGACAGACTCTAGACTTGTGTCTCATTCGTGATCCACTGAGTCTTGAGATATTGTGGAATAATTAGAACTTTTCCCTCCCAGACTGAGTTGTATAAACTTGGGTTCCAGTTGCCTTCTGCAATCCCTGCAGGGCTCTAAAATGCTTGTCCCTTCAGACACCATGTTCAGCAACCTGTAACCGAGACTGACTGATACCATCAATAACCATAATTCACACTGTGCAGTGAAATGATCTGATTCCCACACCAGTTGAAGAGCTGGAGTTTCCTTTTACTTTAGGACATTTAACTCTCATCTTTTTTAGGTTGAAATGGAGAATTTTATATGAAGTTTAAAAAATATAACTAATCTGCGATGATAGAGATTAGAAGAGCACTTAGCTTTGAGGCAGCATTCATTGGGAGGGAACATGGGGTAGGGGTATAGTTACACATTTCTATGTAAGTAAAGGTTCATCTAATATAGGTTTAAGATTTATGTACTTTATGTAAGTTATACTACAATAAAAATAAAAATATTTAATGACATAGAAGTATCATCATATAGTTTAATGAAATATCCTGTAAAAGGTAAATCCATTTTTTAAAAAATTATATTTTCTGTGTATGTGTAAGGATATACATCAAATTGTTAATAATTTCCTCTCACTGTTGGGATAATGGAGAGTTTTATTCTCTTTATGTCTTAAATGTTCTTCAGTGATTATGTATTGCTTTTGTAATTAATGGAAAATAATAAAAGTTATTTTGTAAATCCTCTTTGTTACTGCTAAGAAATAGGTATTCTGTTAGCTGACTCCTCAGTTTTCATGGAGGAAAACATAATGTCAGTTGATAAGAAATAGAAACACTATTTAG
Source organism: Indri indri (assembly GCA_004363605.1). NCBI lineage: Eukaryota > Metazoa > Chordata > Mammalia > Primates > Indriidae > Indri > Indri indri. The sequence goes on from RJWJ010017204.1 coordinate 14,789, forward strand.
AAATCTGAAATTACCTCTAAAATAAGTTGCCTCTGGAATTTGAAATTGAAGATGGGGTCTTGTTCCTTTTCATTTTAAGCTCTTGGACATGGGGGTTATTTCTTTTTCTCTTTTTTTAGTTATATGTATATTTTACTTTGCTAAATAAATTTTAAAAGATGAAATAAAATGTGTCAGTGCAATTTTTTAAAATTTATTTTCATCTGTGTTGCCCTACTCTTTCCTTTCATTCCTGAGCAGGCAGAACAAGGAGAAATTAAACACTTAACTGAAAGGCACTTTGAGTAGTAATCAGTATCAAGTAGAGACAAATTATAAATTGCTCAATATAAAGCGTGAGGGGTTTTTCTTTAATTGAGGGGACAGAAATACAGCTTCTCAATTATCATAAACTGTGTCATACTCTTTTGGGTAGGGCCTTTTTGGCTTGAATCCATTACTGATTATATGTCTTGTACCACTGTGGGAACTGCATGATCAAAACAGTTGCGACAGTTTGTGTAGTTAGCGCCCTCTAGTGCATTATTTTTAAATGACAAAACCATAGTTACCACACTCCAGGCTGTTAAAAGAAATGAAAATTTTAGTCCATCTCCTCTCTGCACTTACATGTTGTTTCCCAGCCATGTGGTTGATATATTAGGCTGTGACCTTGCACTAGTTCTTAATCTTTAGGCTTCATTTTCCTCATCTATAAAATGAGGATGATAATCATAAGTACCAGGTAGGGTTCCCCTGAGAACTAAACAAGCTAATACACATAGCATGGATACCTGGCACATAGCAGGAGCTCAAGAAATGCTAGCTATTTTTTACATATAAATAGATTCAGTCAATACTAAACATGAAGACAAGTAATCAGTCTCTTGACTCAGATGTCAATCTACTAGTTGGAATATGAAGACTGTTAAAGTAACCCATAAATAAGGAATAAAAGCCTAGGTATGATTCTAATTTCTGGTCCCATCTTAATGAATCAATTCATGCCAATTCTGAAGTCTGGGAGTATATTAAATTTCTTTGCATCCTTCACCATGCCTATAATTGCACACTCAACAAATATTCGTCCTTGTCTTATTTAATGTTCAAGCTAAATAGTTATATGGTAGATCTTAGAAAACATAGAAGTCAAAGAATGATAGATAATAATTAGTGTAAGAACTTATACTGAGGGCCGGGCGCGGTGGCTAACGCCTGTAATCCTAGGACTCTGGGAGGCCAAGGTGGGTGGATCGCTCAAGGTCAGGAGTTCAAGACCAGCCTGAGCAAGAGCAAGACCCCCGTCTCTACTAAAAAATAGAAAGAAATGATCTGGACAACTAAAAATATATATATAGAAGAAATTAGCCGGGCATGGTGGCACATGCCTGTAGTCCCAGCTACTCAGGAGGCTGAGGCAGTAGGATAGCTTGAGCCCAGGAGTTGGAGGTTGCTGTGACCTAGGCTGACGCCACAGCAGTCTAGCCCCGGCAACAGAGTGAGACTCTGTCTCAAAAAAAAAAAAAAAAAAAAAAAAAAAGAACTTATACTGATTATTTAGTATAAAACAAAGTTGGATTCAACTTTCTGTTCTTAAAGCCAGAGTCACCAAATACCATTTTTGGGATTAGTGTAGTTTCTGAACACACTGTGGACAGGATTTGTGTTATCAATGCACAAGGGTAAAAGCAGCATAATTATACTATGTATTTCATATGTTCACTATGGAACCCATGTGAACCATTGTTGACAAATCAGCAGAAGTAGTAGGTTCCAGAATCCTGCCCTCATCCATTCTCACCCATTTGCGTATTGCTTAGGCTATCCAGCTAAAAGTTACTGCCATTGACACAGTCTAAGTTATACCATCTCCAGATAGTCTAGGTGTCCATCCATTCTTCTTTTCCTGCACTGACAGACATGGACTTTAATGCTTAACACCACTACCTCTTGGGCTCCCCAAGAACCCAGTTGCTTGAGGAAAGCATTGAGTGCTTCTGACCCCCAAGTCCCTGGAGTCTTTGTTCCTGCTTATAATAAATGTCCCTATGCTTATTTTTTCTTATGTGCCTTATATTAGACATAAGTGTTATCTTCCTTCCCTTCCATTGCCTCAGTCCTAAACCAGATTTCATTTTCTCATGAACAGCTACCAGTTACCCATGTATTGAGACTCTGTGATTGCCTGAACACTGTGCTAAGCATTTTACATACATTACTTCCAACCTTCACAACCATATCCAGTAAGGGAGAGCTGCGGGCCTGTTGGGAACTAGGCCGCACAGCAGGAGGTGAATGGTGGGTGAGCAAGCAAAGCTTCATCTGTATTAGCTGTGCCCCATGGCCCACATCACCACCTGAGCTCCGCCTCCTGTCAGATCAGTCACTGTCTCCCATCGTCCCCAGATGGGACTGCCTAGTTGCAGGAAAACAAGCTCAGGGCTCCCACTGATTCTGCATTATGGTGAGTTGTATAATTATTTCATTATATATTACAATGTAATAAAGTGCATAATAAATGTAATTCTGTCTGGAATCATGCTGAAACCATCTCCCCTCTCCCCCACCCCCATCCGTAGGAAAGTTGTCTTCCATGAAACCAGTCCCTGGTGCCAAAAAGGTTGGGGACTACTGAGGTAGAGGATATTATCCCTATTTTCTAGAGAAAATTGCACTGGTTCACACAGATAAGTGGCAGAGCCAGATTCTGCCTCTAAAGCCTGTGGCCTCCACACTGCAGCAGACACTTTCCAAAAGGGGAATTTTTGAGTTATGCTGTCCTCAGAAATGCCTGCAAGGGACACCTCGACGCTCCCTTCAGGCACTAAGCCATCAGTTCTGAGGCTTGCTCCTTTTCAAGAAAGCCTACCTATCCAGCCCTGCCATAATAATAATTATTAGAACTGCGATGGCTCACATTTACTCTGTGTCTCACAGCTTTCAAAGGTTGGCCAATGGGGTATCTCATTTTCCCTTCCAGAAAACCTTTTGCATTCGTCATCAACTGAGCCTCCAAGCTGGGGAAGCAAGCTCTCTTCTGGCAGAAGATTGCAGCTGCTATTATTTAACTACCCTCCCCCACCCCCAGGGGATAAACCGCAAATCCCAACCAAGCCTTACAGATGGGAACACAGATCTGGCTGTGCAAGCACATAAAAGAAAATTTGACAAAGGGGGAGAGGGGCTCACATGCTGGCCATTCTGGTTACAGTGCATTGGGCAGTGAGCTCTCCCTTTGGAAGCTATTTTGCAGAACCAAAGGCACTGTCTTGGCAGGCAAAACCACATTCAGTGACCCTTCAATCAGCCTGGGCCTTCCCTACCCATATGCTCATTCACTTACACCAAGCTGTGGTCTCTTTTAATTGCTTTTCCTCTCTTTAACTCTCCCTCCTTGCCCTCCACCCCCAACTTGATCTTGTCCTTAAAAGCTTCCTCCTGGTTTACACCTTAACCTCTTTTGTAGGATCCCAGTGAATGCCAGGGCTTGTGGGTGGAAGATTAAATTAAATAAATCAAAGCCACAGACACACGGAGGAGGAGCCACCCAGAGGGTGGAAGGGCTGCAACTTGCAAACAAATGACCTTCTTTCATCCCAGTGGTATTTGTTTTTTAAGGTCTGCTGGTCCGGCAAGGCACTTCAACAGAAGCTACGGTTTCTAGAGCTTTTGGAAAGAACAGTAGAGAGTTGTCTATATGTGTGTCCTGAGTTTCAGCAAAACTTGGGGGCCTGGAGAAGTCCTGTTATTATTTACTTTTCTTTTTTTTTTTCCAAGAGTTTTATTTTCTCGGCCCTGAAGAAGTCCTGTTATTTAAACAAGTGTCAGTTTCTCCTTTAGCAAAATAGGTTTCGCATTTAAAAAACAGCTTAGAGCATAGCAGCAACCATTGTTAATTTCTCCATAATTGAGAAGTTTCATAAAATGACAGAAGAGGTGAGATTTGAGAGATCTGACCGAATATCATTTAAGAAAAGTTAAATTTTGTCAGTTCTCAATTATCAGTGCTAGCCCAGGGGATCCAGAGACAGAATTCCATTGGGACTTTAATTCACTGTTCATTTGCATCTGGCATTATGAGGCATTTTAGTAATGAACATTTTAATATGGGTGTGCCTGCAGTTCTGGAAATTTACAACTGTTTACAACAAATAACAAAGCTACTCAGTGAAGATGCTGACAGGGCTGGAATGCTGTCAAATGGCTTTTCCAGCCTCTGGACCAACTCTGCTTACTGAGGCCTGGAAACGAAATGTGCTTTGGCTTCAGACAGAGCCAAGGTTTAAATCCTAATGCTAGTGTGTTACTTTTCAGATAACTCATCTGGAAAATGGAGAAAATGAAATATCAAGTACCTTGACCATGGTATCAGAGAATGACCTTAAAATTGAGAGAGAATTCTCAGACAAAACCATGAAATATATCCAGCATTCAATCAGGAATTATTTTAATCTTTAAGTAGACTGGTTTGCAAACTTCCATGAATACACTAGAGCTACTAATTTCTTGGATTGGGAGGGCTTCAGACCAACCCCTCTTTAAATTATGACATTCTGGCTATAGAGCATAAAGGGAGAGCAGTGTGGCCCCAGAAGGTCACAAACTAGAATCACTGGCTGAAATCTTTGGTTAGTGAGTATCCTCAACTCAAAAGGTAAGTATATTTCGTGTTCTTAAGAGCTATCCAAAAAGTTTGAAATTCCTATTAAGAAGTTGCTGCTTGCTGGAGGACCTGAAACCTTCCAATAGCCAGATGAATGGGCACAGAAGTGAATTCTCCCTCAGTGGAGCCTTTAGATGAAAAGGTAGACTCTAGCCGGGCGCGGTGGCTCATGCCTGTAATCCTAGCACTATGGGAGGCCGAGGCGGGCGGATTGTTCTGAGCTCAGGAGTTCGAGACCAGCCTGAGCAAGAGCGAGACCCCGTCTCTACCAAAAATAGAAAGAAATAAATTGGACAGCTAAAAATATATATAGAAATAATTAGCCGGGCATGGTGGCGCATGCCTGTAGTCCCAGCCACTCGGGAGGCTGAGACAGTAGGATTGCTTGAGCCCAGGAGTTTGAGGTTGCTGTGAGCGAGGCTGACGCCACGGCACTCGCCCCAGCCAAGAGAGTGAGACTTTGTCTCAAAAAAAAAAAAAAAAAAAAGGTAGACTCTAGTCCATCACCTTGATTACAGCCTTGTGAGAGACCCTGAATTAGAGGTGCCCAGATTCCTGACCCACAGAAACTGTGAGATAACGTTTGTTTAAAAAAAAAAAAAAAGTTTCTGCTCCATGGTTTATCCTTAGTGATCTTAGCTTATCCTGTGAATTAATACATGAACAATTGTAATTCTCAATAATTTGTTTGAATTTATATTAAGTGGCAGAGGTGACCTTGAGTTCTCCACACTGCCCAAGATGCCAGATGGCAAGAAACCTCATTTGGGCAGCCCTCCTACACGAAACCCTTTGTACAACATGCACAAGTTATGAATTGTTTCTATAGGAGGGGGTGGTTAGAATCAGGCAGAAAGAGCTGGAAATGAAGTACCCAAGCATACATGATCTGCAAAACATACCAGATGTTCTGCAGTTTCCTTACCATCTCTATTAAATAACATTCCCTGGATTAAGGATTCATTCTTGATCATCGAAGTAGAATCAGGCCCTTATGCCCATAAACAAAAGAAAGCTTGACTAACACAATTGTACATTCTTTCCAAAGAACACATTTGTTTTCAGGTCAGGAAGTTGGAACACTGTTCTGCTAAATGTTTAGATCTGGTATTACTTAGGATATGGGGCTCAACAACTGTAACAAACAGATGCCAAAATACTGTGGCAGTTTGGCAATGCCGGGGGCTTGGTTTCCTTTTCTTGTGCTGCCACCCTGAATACCTGGCTTCCATTTCACAGTCCAAGGTTCCTGCTCCCACCCCCACATCTACATTCCAGCAGAAAGAGAGAAGGTGAAGACACTCTCTTCCTTTTTAAGGGCAACAATCCACATGTAGCACATATCACTTCTACTGCCATCTATGGCTACATCTAGCTGCAAGGGAGGCTGGGAGACTGGGTGACTGTGTACAGCTAAAAATTCCATTGTATAAGAAGAAAAGTACAGATCGGAGGATAACCACCAGCTTCTGCCACAATGCCCTTCCTGTGGTTTACCATTCCAAACATACCTGATTATAACTCAGAAGTGCTGAGCTAAAAGCCTATTGAACTCCCAATGTAAAGAAAATGTTGAAAACTAGAGGATAGCTGGGTGTGGTGGTGTAGTCTGCACTACAGGTGCACCTGTAGTCTCAGCTACCGAGGTGGGAGGCGTGCTTGACCCCAGGAGTTTGAGGCTGCAGTTCCAGCCTGAGAGACAGGGCAAGACCCTGTTTCTAAGAAAAAGGAAGACAGGAAGGGATGGAAGGAAGGAAAGAAAGAGAGAGAAAAGGAGGAAGGAAGACTAGAGGCCATTTTTACCCCTTCTATTATTTATTATTTTAAATAGCATAGGTAATACCTGTTTATTCTTGGGGAAAAAAATAGAAAATACAAATCAGTAAGAACTTAAGAATTAGCATCATGAGATTCTAACACCTAGTGTTAATGATGTTAGGATTTTGATGTCTTTCCTGATACGCATGTAGGCATATCTAACTTAGAATCTCGTGGTGGTGATTTCCATTATATGATGGTGATGATGATAAACAGCCTGTACTATTGTGTGTACTGGGTGTGGTGGGAGAGGACTTTAAATCTAACCTGTCACACAGTTGAAAGAAAATAGAAATTAGGAGATTTGGATTTCAGTTCTACCTCTTAACTGTGTCACCCTAGGCAAGTAACTTAAATTCTCAGTTTCCATTTCTCCATCTATAAAATGGAATTTTGTTTTATTACATTTTATTTTTCCAAACGCCATCCCCATTTTGAGATAGTTATGAGACTCGATTATTCCTTCCTGTATTCCTTCAAGTACTCTTGGGTGCCCACTGTGTTTCAGGTATTGAGGACAAGACAGACATGCTCTCTGCTCCCATGGAGTGGACTGCAATGGGTGAGACATATCAGAATGTTTTGAGAACTATCAGCTGGGATATGTATGTGAAGGGTTACTATCACAGAGTGGCTACCAACTCTCCCCCATGTTCCTTCATCCTTCACACCCCCTTCTTCATACCTGTTCCCCAAGGCCAAAGATAAAGATATAGTGGTCAGACGGGTGGATATGGTCTGGCCTGGGCAAGCTGCCATTTTAATTCCACTCATCACCCACCCCCTCCCTCCCAGTCGGCCCTAACTACTACTATACTAATCTGGATTTTCTGGTTTTATCTAGTCTCCTCTATTTGCCCCACCCTCTGACAGGGAAGCAGGAAAATAGAGATTTGTAGAAGTTGGTAAAAACTAATATCAGAGTTCCATGTCTAGATCCAAGAAAAACTTCCTGTTTTGTTAAGACCTTTCTTAGGAGCGGAAACTAGCTCACTCAAATGAAAACCACAATGAATAATTTTACTGATTTGTACCGTATGTTTAGCAAGCCTGAAATCCCAAGAGGAGGCTGGTGAATAAAGAGAAATCATCGGGAGGGGACTGTCAGATATCAACCCCCAACCAACGAGGGCTCTTCCTCACTTCCCCACTTTCTGAGGGAACAGTGACAACCAAGGGAGTGGAAAAACATTCGGGGCACTTTGACGCAAAGGTAACCTGGCAAAGCCTCAGTGGCTCGTTCAAAGGCTGTGTAACTTGGATTGCTCATCCTTTCTACAGATGGAGTTTCCTTTTTTACAGAAAGATCTAGAAAGCAGCTGTATTCGCCTAGACAACTCTGCAGCAACAAAATTAACCCCAGAATCTTGGCTTAACACAATAAAAGTTTATTCCTTGCTTTTGTTAAATGACCAGGTTGGGGGTGGTGTAGGAGGTGGAGACAAGGGAATTCTGCCCACAAACCCTGGTTGATAGAGGCCCTCCCACCCTGGCGCTGTATCATTGGAGCCTTGGGCCTCCACCACCCTGGCAGGAGAGGCAGAGAATGCCTGGAGAAGTCATACCTGCTCTTCTATGCTTCAGACTGGCATTGACACATGTTACTTCTGTCTCGGTGGTTGGACAGAACAAACTCCAGAGGGACTGGGATAGATGGGGAAGCATATAGATATTTGGTGAGCAATAAATAATGCCTCTGCCCTAGCAGCCTTTTAATGCAACATGCATGTTACAACATGTTATGGCAGGCTCAGAATCCCAGACAGATCTTTTGAATCTGAATCTGCTCATGTTTCATCTAAACTTCTTTCTTTTCTATTTCCTGAGCATCTAATAGGAAGCCCTCAGGTCAAAAAATAGTGCAACCTACTTAATAGATTCTACACAAAGTTTTTTACCTCCAGAGGTTTTGGGGAGGGTTAATTTTTTTTTTTTTTTTTTAATTTTCAGAGATGGGGTCGCACTCTTGCTCAGGCTGGTCTCAAACTCCTGACCTCAAGCAATCCTCCCCTCAGCCTCCCAGAGTGCTAGGATTACAGGAGTGAGCCACCACGCCTGGATTTTTTTGTTTGTTTGTTTGTTTTACTTTTTACCTAATTAGCTAGTGCACAGGAACTAGCAGCTCAGCATGACCTCACAATATATTGTTTGGGGACTGTCAGCTTGGTGTCCCTGGAAGCATGAATCAATCAGTTATTGGAATCAAAGCTGAGTTTTTAAAAATCATGGAATTTTAAGCTGTTCACATTTAATTCCACAAAAATGACAATATAAAACTGAAAGATTTTTGACCATAATTGTTCAAAATACATTATGATTCAAGCCTCCTCTTGCAGTTGACTCATGTTTGACTCTTGTCCAACGTTTTATGCCCAGGGAGGATGCTCCGTATTCATCATCGCTATTGATTAAATATACATATAGCCCATACACGTATGATGGAGTTCTCTTGTATGCCCTTGGATGACCTTGCAGGGTTGGGGGGAGGGAGTCACCTTCTAAGTGATAGCTTATCCAGGTCTTGAGTTTTGTCTGCTTTGATTTGAGGACATTTTGTCATCCACCAAAAAGGTAGGAGAGAGCAAGGGAAATACAGATCAGTTCAAAGCAGACTGACTTCACAGGGTGGTTCTCAGTCATTTTGTTTTGCTTGGCCTGCTTTGGAGCTGTTTTGGGACACAGACAGTTTTCCAACCATGAGGCCCTTTCCAGAACCTGATTTCCCCTTAGAATGACATATTATCCTCCCTTCAAATGTAGCAATTGTGAATTCCTGCCTGGGGAGCAGCAATTGCTTTGAATTATACACCATTTGAGTAAACCAGTATGGGACTAACAAGGCCTTATTGTTCTGCAGTCCTTTATTGAAACTTGCTATAGTAATTTCTGGTGAAATTATATTCCCCTGCCTAGCATTTGACTATGCGAAGGAACACTTTTTCCACACTATAATTGGTGCTTTTCAGTTACATGTAATAAAAATCTCTTCACCATATTATCAACCCTGAACAGGAAGCAATAATACTGTCAGGTTTTTTCAGTTCATTGTTTTCTCTCCCTTTCTCTTTCTTTGGCATCTCTACTAAGATTCCAAATCTTAGAATTTTCTCAGATTTGTGGTACCCAAAATATCACTGCATGACTGCTATATACACATAGAAATGTACACACCATGCCCACAGAATTCAGAATTACCTTCTTTACAATGTGTGTGTATGCTATTTTTCAAATAGACCACAGGAGCACACACTTAAATCAGTAATAAACCCTGTTTCGTGACACATTCTCATCATCATTGGTCTAGAAATGCTATTTTAAATGTGTTTTATGATGACTCTACATTTACTCTCAAATATTTAGAAAAGTATTTTTTTCTCATTCACTTTATAATCATCCGCAAACAGAACTTGATAACCAGGAATAAATCTACCAATATTTACTTCCTAACTAAAATTATTTCTAACAAAACCAAAAAAGAATCTTTTTATAATGATGAAGTCTAAAGGCAGGACCACTAAAAATGTTATGATCAAGATGTTTAACCAATTTTTAAGTAGTTGTATTTTGATGGGCATTATTTGCCTATAGAATAGACCTTTATAAAAGCTCAGAGAACGTGAAACCAATAAATCAGAGGTATAAAGGAGTCTTTTCTAGCTGGTTTAGGCCAGTTACATCTAGTAAAGATCATGAAGGTAGAAAGCCAACTTGAAGCCAAGATAACTACTGAGAACATTCTGTATTCCATTAACAGGTAATGAAATTAAATCTATGCACTGCTAAATTAAAATATAAATTCTACTTGCCTACATAACCATCATGCCTCCCAAAATAACAGCCTAATAGCGCAATGTTTTTAAAACAGGCTTTGATGAAATCCACAAAGGAATAATCTTTACCCCTTTGTCCCCAAGCCATGTTCTCAGATCTGTGCCAAAATTGAAACTTTTATGCCAGAAGGGAGTCCGAAGATATTCCAGATAGTTATACTGTAAGAAGTACGATAAGTTATTTTTTAAAATCATTAGGTGATGACCATGAATGCTAAAAAAGCAAAGTCTATAATCTACACTGAAAGGATTTTAATCTATAAAGATATAAGCCTATTTTTCAAACCAGAGACTTTTTTGAAGCATTTCCTATTAGAAAAAATAGAAAGAAATGGACATTGTTGCTGTTAATAATTTCATTTGTAAGGAGACAGAGCTATTTCCTTTAGGAACTTGTTTCAAAGTTGAGGTGTAGATGGAGCCCTTTGGCACACGATTAAGGTAAGAGAGGGCCTTATGTAGATAATTGGCTCATAGGCAACATAAATAAAAACTCAGTAAGATCAAAGAAAGCTGAGGCCAAAAATGTAGCGATTTACAGGGGAATAATAGATACTTTGAACTATACCCTAAAGAGATGTTAAAGTAAATCAAAACTTTATGAGTAGATTAAAAAGTCTCTGAAATTTAGAAAAACTGTTAGCCAGGTGTGGTGGTCCACACCTGTGATCGCAGCTACTCAGGAGGCTGAAGCAGAGTATTGCTTCAGCCCAGGAGTTTGAGGCTGCAGTGAGCCGTGATCGGACCACTGCACTCTAGCCAGGGTGACAGAGCAAGATCTCATCCCTTAAAAAAAAAAAAAAAAAAAAAGGCGGGGGTCGGGGGGTAATAAAATTTAAAGGTTTAAAAAAACAGAAAAACTGCCACCCACTCCAGATACTGATTTTTTTTCTTATATCAGTAGTATGTGACTACAAACAAATGAGTAGAAAGAAGAAGACAGGAAATTTTAAATATAAACTTTCAGACTTCTGGTAACACAATTTATAACAGGGTTCAAGTATTAATGGGGTTGCTTCTAAATTAAAAGAAACAAACCAAAAAAATCCGAATTTGAGCCCAAAGCATTTCATATTTGGTAAACTATTTGGGGAAATTCCACAAAACCTGCAGGCCAAGTCACTTTATTTACTCTTACACACTCCAACCTTTCCATTTCATTTTGCTTCAGCAGTTGTTATAAAACTAAGTAGACAGCTGGGATAAACCCAGGAGCTCTCCTTTCCAATAACAAACTACATGTGCATCCTAGGCAGATAAGAGGAGTCTTCTTCCACGTACAGGCTTTTGTCAGTGTTGAGAAATGTTCTCCACACTCCTGTCTGCCTCAGATTGCTACGTACTTACCACTCCCACATCCCTGGACACCAGATTGTCACATTGCTAGGTGCTGTAGTCTGCCAAAGGGCAGTTTGCACTCGGATTGGGTGAGTAGGTGAGAGCAAAGGGGCACTAACCTGCTGGAGTCAGTAGTGGCCATGACTGCGCTTGCAAGAACTTTGGGTGGCTCAGTCCCACCAGGCTGCTGGTTATCTCCTGGGCTACAGCAGAGCTCTGAGAGTGCCAGGTCTCCCTCGTCATGGATTTTTCTCTCCTTCCTTCCTCCATTCGACATCCCACAATGCAGTGAAATAGTTCATGAGAATGTCCTTGCACCTCGGTTTTCCTCCTTAGGACTGGAGCCCTGCCCATTAGCTGGGGTCCAATTACCCTGTCTTACTCTTTGCCAGGTATATACCTTCCTGTCCACCTCTCTTCAGCCCCCACTGGCTGGGGCTTTGCTAGGAATTACTTAATTGCTCAAGAGCCACAACTCCTTCATGACTTTGGCCCATCATCCAGACCCTCCCACCGTCATTGCAGCTGCTTACTTTACTCCCAGAAGATACTGATAATTGCCTGAACCAGATCCCAGCTTGCCTTATCTACTCAGCCCACCTGGTTACCTTTCCCAAAGCCAGTCTAGCTAGCCAGGTGAGTCCCGCTTGCTCTCACCCACCCACCCCAATCCTGGATCCTCCCTCTTCCCATCAGCTGGTGCTGCTTGACAATGATAGCAGTAATTAACGGTAGTTAAGAGAGAATCTGCCTCAGGAACTGTCTTAGGTGCTTGATGTACTTAAATTCATTTAATTGTGAAAACACTTGGAGAAACTGAAGCTGGGAGAGGTTGACTTGCCCAAGGTCACCCAAAGTGTAAACAGCATGGCTTTAATTTGAACCTAGATCTTTCCGATGCCAGGTAAATACACATAACCACTAGGCCAAGGGTTCTCAACAATTGTTTATCTCTACATCGCTCCCACACGGTACATTTGTTGAAGGGAGTACCCCTCTGGGACTGTGCAGAATCTCAGCTATGCTGCTTCCCACAGACCTTGGATCTGGGCACAGGCTTTGGACATCATTCATTAGAAAACTAATTGTTATCTCTGCCTCTATTTATTCTTCTACTACTTCAACTGGCTCCACTGCCAGTAGAAAGCCTGTTGGCAGTGATCAAAGGTTACACCTTAGTGCAGTCATATGTCAGCTCTCTAAGTTGTGTGCAGGTTTCCCTGGGATCTACAAAGCCCCAGATCACAGGGTTTTGGCCCAAGCCATTTATTCTACTGTTGAGAACTGAAAGCTCAGAGAAGTGAAGTGACTTGTCCCGAGTCACACAGTTACCTAATGTCAGGGCCAGAATTGAGGTCTCATGGCTCCCAAGCCACCCTGAGTAGACTGGAGCCATGGAAGGCCACATTTCACAGCAGGGTTTTGAAGGCAAGCTAAGTTGCTTTAACCTCTAACATGGAGCCGCAAAGGAGGCTTAACTAAAAGGATGACAAATGTTGCTGATAAGGAGCAAATTGTTGGAACAATTGCTGCTGCCACCCACTTTTGACAAGGACCAGGACTTTCTGAGATCATTTACCAGTCTAGAAGCCAGGAAGATGTTCATAGATTTATTCACATAATCGTGACCTAATTTATACCACAAGAAAAAAGCAATTTCATGATAATAGCAACTTTAATCAAAAATTTACTATACACTAGAGACCACTCGAAGTAAGTACCTTGCATTTATTAACTTCTTTGATCCACACAACAACCGTAGGAAGTAGGCACTTTATCATTCCCATTTTACAGATAAGGAAACCAAACCCTAGAGAGGTTAAGTAACTTGCCCAAGGTCACATAGCTAGGAAGAGGCAGAACCGGGATCTGGAGGAAGCTGTCTACCTCCAGGGTCCACAACTCCTAACTCTTGCACCAGACTGGCTTTCATTGGAAATGGGGAATGAAAGTTTTTGAAGATGTCCAAAAAGATGCAGGAATCTGAAATTGTCCAGAGAGAAGAACAAGGACCACTTTTCATAAGCATCCATACTCCTAGGTTCAAAGCTTACCTACCCACTGACAGGCCACGGATGACCTGGATGGCCTGTAGTAAGTCTTTCAGAGCTTGTCACTTTGCTCTTGGAAAATGTTATCCAGCCCCATGTTCCTGGGCCACTCTCAGAGTGCTTTAGAGTCACTTCAGTTCCTGAATATAAAGCACATAAGATGCACAGTAATGTAGAAAAGGAACCAAATAAACTAACAATAAAATAAAGCTTGGCAATTTTCAAATCTTGTTGCATAACTCCTTGCTTGGGAAGAAATGCTCAAAAATCAACAAAAGGAGGAAAAAAACAGGATGTTAAAAAGCACTTTTATTATGTTTTTAGAAGTTTACTGCCAGATTAAGACTATTTCTGCCAAAAATAACATGCCTGTTCCCTACAACCGACACAATTTGGGGTTTGCTGGGAATTTGGTGGGATTTTGGGGGTGAAACCACAAGTTTCCCACCATGTTCATTTTCAAAAAGAATGTTCCAGACATGAACACGCCACACACACACACACACACACACACACACACAGAAGAAGCCCCTGGTGGCAGCAACAGTCCTGCAGCTCCTACTGTGAATGAACTATCCCACAGAGATTTGGCCCAGAGGTTGGCACCTGACACAGGTCTCTTCGGTGCACCCACAGTTATTGCGAGTCTCCATCTGAAGGTCTCTGTCCTGAGGGCTGGGGATGCAAGATGACCCAAGATCATAAGGATGTGGGAAGGGCTGGGACTAGGAGCCAAACAAAGCTGTGCTCAAATCCAGGATTCACTACTTCCTAGCAGTGTGGCCTCTCATCTGTGAAATAACTAAAACACCGTCCTGCAGGATTGTCATGAGGATTAAATGCGGTATTGCAGGCCGGGTACGGTAACTCATGCCCATAATCCTAGCACTCTGGGAAGCCAAGGCAGGAGGATCGCTTCAGGTCAGGTGTTCGAGACCAGCCTGAGCAGGAGCAAGATTCTGTCTCTACTAAAAAATAGAAAAAAAATTAGCCGGGCAACTAAAAAATATAGAAAAATTATCTGGGTGTGGTGGCACACACCTGTAATCCCAGCTACTTGGGAGGCTGAGGCAGGAGGATCCCTTGAGCCCAGGAGTTTGAGGCTGCTGTGAGCTAGGCTGACACCATGGCACTCTAGCCTGGGCAATAGAGTGAGACTGTCTCAAAAAAAAAATAAAAAATAAATAAAATGAGGTATATACATTACTCATCACAGTTCCTGTAAGAAGTAGCTTCAGCCTCTTCACTTGGGAGAAGACTGGATAGCCCCAAATAACTGACAGCCAGGAACAGAGGGTGAGAAGAAGAAAGACTGAGGGGTTAGCTGAGGGGCTTGCGAGGAGACTGAAGATCATGAGGAAAGGGAAAAGGAAACAGAGGAAAAGCAGGGAGGAAGGACTTGCTCCCTTTTGTCCTCCAAGATAGACTTGGTAAAGACAGAAGACTCAAGGGGGAAAGGAGAAATTATTTTGCTTCATCCAGTGGCAAGATTCTTCAAGTACTCAAGCTTTGCTCTGCCAGACATTAAAAAGCATAGCAAAGGCCTGGCGCGGTGGCTCACGCCTGTAATCCTAGCACTCTGGGAGGCCGAGGCGGGTGGATCGCTCAAGGTCAGGAGTTCGAGACCAGCCTGAGCAAGAGCAAGACCCTGTCTCTACTAAAAAATAGAAAGAAATGACCTGGACAACTAAAAATATATATAGAGAGAAAAAATTAGCTGGGCATGGTGGTGCTTGCCTGCGGTTCCAGCTACTCGGGAGGCTGAGGCAGGAGGATGGCTTGAGTCCAAGAGTTTGAGGTTGCTGTGAGCTAGGCTGACGCCATGGCACTCACTCTAGCCCGGGCAACAAAGCGAGACACTGTCTCAAATAATAAAAAAAAAGGGGGATTACATTATTACTACTGAGTGGTAGGATAATGTTTTTAAAACATTGGTTTTTTTTTTTTCTTCTAGATTTCTTTTTTCCTTTTACTCAATCTCCCCATTTAAATAGATAAGCCATTCTTTGGTCATACCTAAGAGAAGGGATTTAAGAGCAGAAAGCACAGTTTTGCAGTTTCAAAGCCTGGAAGAACAGAAAGCACAGAGTTTTGTAGTTTCAAAAGCCTGGGCCAGGGCAGGACACAGTGGCTCACGCCTATGATCCTAGCCCTCTGGGAGGCTGAGACGGGGAGGATCACTTGAGCTCAGGAGTTTGAGACCAGCTGAGCAACAGTGAGACCCCATCTCTACTAAAAGAAAAATTAGCCAGGCGTGGGCATGCCTGTAGTCGCAGCTACTCACAAGGCTGAGGCAGGAGGATTGCTTGAGCCCAGGAGTTGGAGGTTGCAGCGAGCTAAGATGACACCACTGCCCCTCTACCCAAGGTGACAGAGCGAGACTCTGTCTCAACAACAACAAAAAGCCTGGGCCAGTGGTTCTCAATGTGTGGTCTCCAGACTAGCAGCATCAACATCACCTAGGTACTTGTTAGAAAGGCAAATTCTTGGGCTCTACCCCAGACTGAATCAGCAACTCCAACTCCATGGGTGGGGCCCAGCAGTGTGTGTTTGAACAAGTCCTCCAGGTGATTCAGATGCAGGCTAAAGTTTGAAAACCATTGATTTAGGTCCTTAGTAATGGTCTGGGGAGAACAAATAGGCAGAAGATTTAGGAGAAAATATCAGGAATAAAAGCAAAGCTCTTTACCTAGGTTAGAAAAACATTCTCTAGGCTGAGAGATGAGGGGAGATAGAAGGGAAGAGATAAGACAGAGTGGTGGGAACAAGAGAAGAGGGCTAGATCTGCGTGCCAGACTGTATCTGTGCAAGCCTATACTTTGCCTGTGCCCAGGGGCTGTGTTAGTTGCCTTCTGGTAGGTGTTTAGTGAGGACTTACACATGACAGCAACCAACCACCAGCATTTTCTCTATTGCCTGTCAGGTAGAAGAAAATAGTGGGTCTGTGTCCTCCCTACTCCACAGGGACAATACCTCATTGCAACATCCTGGAATGCTCATTGGCCCTTGAGAGGGAAAGTGGGCCCTGCACCCCTAGTGGCATGGGAGGTAGGGGGAAGAAAATAAGGCCTGCACTGCGTGGAGCTAAACAGAGCCCACACAAGATTACCCTTGAGCCAGGGCAACAATAACACTCACCCAAGTATAATTACTGCTTGCGTTGGAAATCAATGGGTCCTCAGCATTTATTTCCATCCCCTCCTGGAGTACCTTTCTGTGTTGCAGAGGCTGGAAAGCTTTAAACTACATTTCCCAGACTCCCATGCGGTTGTGGCACATAGAAGTGAGGCAGAGGCCATCAGCCATCTTTCTTGATTTGCTTGGTCAAGTTTCATGTTGGTGGCACCAACGGCGGCTCCTGATCCCAACTTCTACATTTCCAGAGTGCAGCAACTACAGCGTGTTCACGAGTTCAGTCATTCCGGGAACAGCCCCCTGACTCCCGACCCTCTTAATTAGGGCACGAGGTTGTAGCTCTGGGGGGTTTGGGGGGGTTCAATTCTTTGGTGTTGAGGTTATCATTCCAGAAGTCCCCAAACTACATGCCTATTCCTTCAGTACTTCCAACTATTTCATGAGTACCAAATTCCCTGTATTAATTCCTTCTGTGCTAAAAACCTAGTCTGGTTCCTATCTCTAGCACTAAGGATATACTATTAAAAACAAAACAAAAGAAATCTGCCTTGAAATTTAACTGGAGACTCAGGATGGTTGCACAGAAATGCTTATGATTCCAGAAAATCAGGCCATGTGCCAAAAGAGTAGTGTGGATAGCACAGGAAGAACGTGTGGCAGAGGCTTAGAGGTGAGAGCACTGGCTTGGATTAGGCTCTGGGGCATGGTGGGACTTGAGGGAAAGTCTTCAAAGACAGCAGTGTGCCTTCTGGCTAATTGTCCTGTTTCAGTTGACCTTGACCTTTGCCTTGCTCCCTGCTTTCTCATTTGTGCCTCGTATCATCTCTTGTGCAACTCTGCTCACAGGGATTCCCATCCATTTCTCCTAAGGACCAAGCAAGCCCCTTTCTCCTTTCATCTTTTATCAGCCTGACACTTGTTTCAGAATACACATCCCTGTATGTCTCAGAGTAGTTTATAGTTTGCAGTAAGCATGACCATGTGGCATTATTTATTTCACAATGTGAGCCCCTGTTGAGTGCCAAGCATTAACACATGTGTATGAGGACTCTCAAGAATTGCTATGTGATTTGTTAGGGAGCTTCAACGGCCAGCTTCTGCTGTCTGAAGGAGGCTCAAGAAGCTGAACATGGAAATGCCTGCTGCGGCGCCTACCTAAAGAGTATTTGATTAGCTTTGTCCACAAAGAGCAGAAATTGGAAATGACTCTTTCCGTGCCTAGAGAGCCAACCTGGGACTAACCCTCCCTGGAAGAAGCACTTTCTACATCAAGCCTCAGATGTGGCAGGCAGGACCTGCTCTAGTATTTTAGTGAACCTATGTTTCTCCAGGCTACACCAGCCATGGGCATAATTTAGAAGCATGGGTCTCCCAATCCCCCTACTCTAGCTAAAGGCATAGCGAGGGTTCTCACAGGACTGTCTCATCAGCTATGCTTACTAAGTCACTGGGGCCTCAGCTCCCACCCAGGAAGAGCCTGTCCCTGGACCACTATCTTCTAGTGTCCTTTTGCTGAGGTCAGAGCTGCACTTACATTCTGTTCCAAGAGTCACTCCAGAGAGGGAGAAATACGGCCTGTATTAGTCAGGGCTCTCCAGAGAAACAGAACCGACAGGATGTGTGTGTACGTAAAGAGATAAATCTTAAGGAATTGGCATGTGCGATTATGGAGGCTCGTGGAGGCTTGGTGAGTCCAGAATCTAATGGGGGAGGCATCAGGAAAGAATTGCGGCTCAAGTCCAAAGGCAGACTGCTGGCCATCCAGGAAGAGCTGA
>RJWJ010017205.1:0-33335 GCA_004363605.1 Indri indri
CCATCTAGAGATCAACTGAAACTGCAGACCTCCGTGCTGCAACCAAATATTCAAATGCTTTCCAACAAAAGCAGACACAACAGTCATTGAAAGGTTAGTTAATTTTAAAATTAACAAATAGTTTTCATTTTATGAAATTATTAAGTACATAATATATTTTTACAAAATAATGTACATTTTTAAGTATATCTAATTGAAGTTTCTTGAATGCAGGCTTATTTGATTATAGCTAAATTACGTGGCCTTCCAACATGAAAAGGTTCCCCACCCTGCCTTTGGGGAAGAGAGATGGGTGTGCTTAGAAGCCTGTGGGGTGGTATTCTCATCATTTGCAGTGAACGAAGGCACTGCTAAGCATCTTTCATGTCCGTTTCAATGTACTTGTTGCTATCTTGTTCGGCCTGCTGGTTGTGGAGATCTGAGCGCACGGTGGGCTTTGCTCAGCTTTGCTTCCACACCCCATAGTCACACATGGATGCTCTAGAAGATTAGCCTGCTTTGCGGACAGGTCTTCTGTCATACTTTTACCTGGCACTAACACTAACACCAGCAGCAGAAAAAAAAGAAGGTGCAGTAGTTGGATTATTAATCCAGTTATTCTACAGTAAGTCTCACTTACCTCAATGATTACTCCATAGCCTACGCTTCTCTGTGATTTTGTTGATTTTTTAAAAGAAGCTTTATTGAGGTATAATTTATGTACCATAAAATTTACTCACTTTAAGTGCACAATTCAATAATGTTTAGTAAACTTGTAGAGTGATGCAAACAAAACCACAATTGAATTTTAGAATATGTCCGTCATTCAAAGAACCCTTGTACCCACCAGCAGTCACTCCCACTCCCACCCTTAGGCCAAGTCAGTGATCTATTTTCTGTCTATAGATTTGCCTTTTCTGTACTTTTTGTTTCTGAAGAACTCTATTATGATCCAATAGTTTCTGTATTTATAAGAGAAATCGTACAATATGTGATTTTTATGTCTGGCTTCCTTAACTTAGCGTAATAGTTTTATTATACGCCAGTATTTCGTTGCTTTTTATTACTGAATAGTATGTTACCGTATAGATATACCAGATGAATGTATTTCCTCATTTAATAGACATTTGAGTTTGTTCAAATTAGGGCTATTATAAATAATGCTTCCATGAACATTCATATACAGGTCTGAATGTGAATATATACTTTCATTTCTCTTGTGTAGATTTTAGGAATGGATGTACTGGTTTGTATAGTTAATTTATACTTAACCTTTAAAGAAACTGCCAAACTATTTTCCATTTTACATTCCTGTGAGCATATATGACAGTTCCATTTTTTCCATGCCTTTGTTAACACTTTTTCTCATCTGTTTTTTTGATTATAGTTATTCTAGAGGTTGCAGATTGTACCTCGTAGTGGTTTAATCTGCCTTTCCTAAATGACTAATGATGGTGAACATTTTCTCATATGCCTTTTGGCAATTTGTATACATTCTTATCTGAAATATCTATTCAAAGCTTTTGCCCTTTTTAATTAGCTTTTTAAATTTTTGTGCTTAAGTTATAATAGTTCCGTATATATTGCAGATATAAGTCTGTTATCAGATATATTATCAAATGTATTTAATATATTAGATATATTATCAGACAATAAAATATTTCTCCCAGTCTGTGGCTTGTCTTTTTATTTCCTTAATGGCATCTTTGAAGCACTTTTAAAAATTTTTGGTGAATTTTTTTTCTTTTGTGCATTTTGCTTTGGTGAGCTTTCGTAACCCAAGGCCAAGTTCACAAAGACTTACACATACGTTTCTTTCTAATAGTTTTATAGTTTTCATTCTTATAGCTCTTGACCCATTTTGAGTTACATTTTGTATATGGGGTGAGGTAGGGGTCTAGTTTCCTTCTTTTGCATGTAGATATTCAGTTGTCCCTGCACTATTTGTTAAAGAGACTATTCTTTCTCCATTAAACGATCTTGGTACCCTTGTCAAAAATCAATCGGTCATAGATGTATGGGTTGATTTCTGAATTCCTCTTTGTATTGCCTTGTTCTATATGCCTAGCCTATGGAAGTATCACAGTCTCTTGATTACTGTGGCTTTGTAGTAGCTTTTGAACTTGAGAAGTATGTGTCCTCTAACTTTGTTCTTTTTCAGGATTCTTTTGGCTAGTCTGGGTCCTTTGCATTTATGTGAAATAATATTTACCAACTAGGGTATATTGCTTACATATACTTTTTTGTCTTTTGATGTACAGTTTCCAGTCAAAACACTGTTTTCCAAAGTTCCTTTTTTCTATTCCCCCTGAAGTTAAGTTGTGTCGTATATTTGTAATATAGCAAGATTCATCTGTCACAGTCCGATTTCCATCCTGGTATCCCATAACATCCTGGTTGATCTTTAAAAATGTTCAGACATTAAAGTTCACTTTTGTGGTGAGTGCATAGAGCCATGGATCCTACCCCAGTACCCATCACCCTAGAAGTGCTCCCTGTGCAATTCTTTTGCAGTCAATCATCCTCTCCTCCCACAACCAATGGCAATGAGCATGTGCTCATCCCATAGTTTTTCCCTTTTCCCAAATATGATATGAATGGAATCTCATAATATATAGTCTTAGGTGACTGGCTTCTTTCACTTAGCAAAATACACTGTTTCATCCATGTTGTTGAATGAATCAATCGTTGTTCTCTTTTTTATCCTTGAATAGTATTCCATTTTATGCATGCATCACACTTTGTTTTTATCGATTCCTTTATTGAAGGGCATGTTGTTCTTTTTTTCCCCAGGTTTTAGGAGTTATAAATAAAGCTGCTATAAATATTCAAGTATGAGTTTTGTGCTAATTTGTTTTCAATTTACTTTAATAAATAGCTAGGCATTCAACTGGTGAATTATATGGTACCTACGTATTTAAAGAAACTGCCAAATTGTCTTCCAAAGTGACTGCATCATTTTGCAGGCCCATGAGCAATGATAAGTGGTCCTATTGCTCTGGATTCTTGCCAGTGTTGGGTATCATCACTACTTTTGTATTTTGCTATTTCAATAAATGTCTAGTGGTATGTCATTAAGGTTTTAATTTGCTTTTCCCTAATGACGAATGATGTTGAGCATTTTTTATGCATTTATTTGCCACCCATATAGCTTTCTCAAAGTGTGTGTTCAGATCTTTTGCCCAATTTAAAAATTAAAAGATATTTTTCTTCTTTCTAATATATGGTTTTGGTTGCTTTTTGGCTTTTCACAAACTAACCAAACCTCTAGGTAAGAAAATTTAAAAAATTGTTTTATATTACATGAAAGCAAATTTTTCACGAGAATATGGTTTGTATTTTTTCCCTTCAGTCTACAACTACCTTCTTAAATAGCATCCCTTGGTCTGCACAGCCAGCACCTGGACCACTGCAACCTCTGAGGCTGATTCATAGCCGCCTGCCCCTGGACTTAGTCCATCACTACAAATGCCACCTTCTCAGACACATTCACCATCTCCAGAGTCTCCCCATGTTCACCTTTACTGCTCGTCCCTGGGCATGTCCCAGGGAATTGGCCACCACTGCCAGTTCCATTTCCATGCATTCCCCATCCAAGTACCACCAGTGTTCTATTCATTACCCCCACTTTGGAAACTTTCTCCAGGCCAAGAATGAACTATTTGATATGCTAGCAGCAAACACAGGATTTGGTTGCTTTATGGGGCATTTCCAATTCGTAGCCCTTGATAAAGGTGGGCCAATAGAAATACACATTACATAGTGTTTCATTTTCCCCAGAGAGAAAGTTCAGTGTCCTTTATGACATATAAAAAAATTTTAATGTTGACATAATCATAAATAACAAAATGTTGCAAAAATAGTACAGGGTGGCCACCTGTATTTTTGCCTATGTTTCTCCAGTACTCAGACAAGGAAATTGACATTGGTGTGATCTACATACAGACTTTTTGTAGATTTTACCAATTTTAAATGCACTTGTGTTTTTGTTGTGTGTGTGTGTGTGTGTGTGTGTAGTTCAATGCCATTTTATTACACATGTAGATTTGTTTGACCACCACTATAATCAAGATACAAAACTGCTCCATAATCACAAAAAAGTACCTTGTGCTATCTCTAACCCCTGAAACAACTAACCTGTTTTCCACCTCTATAATTTTAAACTTTGGAGAATGTTGTATAAATGGAATTATGCATATGTAACCTTTTGGTGTTGGCTTTTTTTTCATTAACCCCTTGAGAGCCATTCAATTTGTCACATGTATCAATAGTCGTTTTTAATTGCTGGATATTGTTCCATGATAGGCATTTACCAGAATTTGTTTAACCGTTCATCCATTAAAAGACACTTGAGTTTCCATTTTGGAGTTATTGTGTATAAAGTTGCTATGAACGTTTGGATACAGGTTCTTGTGTTGACATAATCTTCATTTCTCTGGGATAAATAACCAGAAGTGTGATTGCTGTATTTTAGGGTAAGTCTATGTTTAACTATTTTCCAGAATGGTATATTATGGGCTATCTAGTTTTTCTGCATTTTTGCTGGCATTTGGTGGTGTCACTATTATTTTTATTTCAGCCATTTTTATAGGTGTATATGTATAACTCATTGGGGTTTTAATTTGAATTTCCTAAGAACTGTTGCTGTCAAATATCTTTTAATGTGCACATTTGTCACCAATATACCATCTTTGGCAAAATGTCTGTTCATATAGTTTGCCAATTTTATATTGTTTATTTTTCCATTGTGTTCTGAGAATTTGGTAATATTTTCTAGATATGAATCCTCTGTTAGAGTTGCAAATTTGCAATTGCAAATAATTGTGTTGTTTGCAATTATGTTCTCCTAGTTTGTAGAATTTCTTTTTATCAGCTTAACAGGATCTATATTATACTTCTTTTTTTTTTTTTTTGGATTGGGCTTTTGGTGTCATGGCTGAAAACTTTCCACCTAATCTAAGCTCTGAAGATTTTTTCCTATATTTTTTTAAAAGTTTTTCATTTTTATGTTTTATATTTAAAAAATAATCCAGTTGATTTAAGTTATGTAAAGCATAAGGCTTATACTGAAAATCACTTTTCTTAAACTGTGAATGTGTAATTACTTCAGCATTTGTTGTAAAGATTATTTTTCCTCCAATGAATTACTCATTTGCCTTTGTCAAAAATCAGCTGGCCATACTTCCGTGGTCTATTTCTCAGTTTTCTAGGTCATTCCTTTAAATATGTGTCTGTATCATCACCAATTCTATGCAGATTTGATTATTGTAGTTACATAAGCTTTATAATTGAGAAAAGTGATTTCTCCCACTTTATTCTTATTTTTCAAAATCATTTCTGCTATTCTAGTTCTTTTGCCTTTCCATATAAATTTGAGAGTATTCTTATTTATAGCTATAAAAAAATCTTACTGTGAATTAGATAGGAATTACATTAATTCTATATCAATTTGAGGAGAACAGATATCCCCACTGCGTTTAGTCCTCCAATCCATGAAGGTGGATTGTCTTTCCAATTATTTATGTCATCTTTGATTTCTTTAATCAGCGTTTTGTAGTTTTCAGCCTGTTTTGTTTGTGTCTAAGTATTTTTTGAGCAATTTTAAATATTATCTTTTTAATTTGGCTTCCACGTGTTCATTGTTAGTATATAGGAATGTGATTACTTTTTGTACATTGATCTTGTATTCTGTAATATTGATGGACTATTCTATTAGTTCTAGGAATTTTTTGTAGATTCCTCAAGATGTACAATGTAGACCATATTATCTTCTGCAAAATAGGGCAGTTTTGTTTTTTTATTTCTGATTTCCAGCATTTTGTTTTATTTTTTCTTGCTTTATTGAACTGGCTAGAACTTCAGTATGATGTTGAATAGCAGTGTCAGGAATAGACATCCTTGCCTTGTTCTTGGTTTTAGGAAGAAAACAATCTTCATAAAATATCATGTTAGCTCTATGTCTTGTTTACATATTCTTTACCGGTTTAAAAAAGTTCCTCTTTATGCACTTTTGATGAACATGTTGATTATGAATTGTTGAATTTTGTCAAATGTTTTTTCTGCATCAATGGATATGTTTATATGATTTAAAAATATGATAGATTACATTAATTGATATTAGAATATGGATATAGCCTTGCATTGCTGTAATAAATCCCTGTAGTCACGGTGTGTAATTCTTTTTGTATATTTGATTTACTTTTTTTTCAGGGTTTTGTGTCTATATTCATGAGAAATATTAGTGAATAGTTTTTCTGTAGTGTCTTTGGTTTTGTTACACGGTAATACTGAGTTCATGGAATGAAATGGGGAGTACTTCATTGTCTTATATTTTTTGGAAGATATTGTATAAAATTGTTCTTTATTCTTCTAATTCTTTCTAAATGTTAGGTAGGAGTTTTGGTCCCAGAGAGTTACTTTGGGGGGAGTTTTTTCAAGTATTAGTTTAATTTCATTGACAGTTACTTTAATTATTTAAGATTGAGTAAATTTTAGTACTTCAGGAATGGGACCATTTTATCTAGTGATAGAATTTTTATGGGTAGAGTTGTTCCTATATTTCCTTACCACTCTAATGTGTGTGACGTCTACAGTGATAGTCCCTTTTCATTCCAGATTTTAACAGTCTGTGTCTTCTCTCTTTTTTTCTTCATAGATCCTGATAAAGACTTGCCAATTTAATTGATGTTTAAAAAAGCTGCAACTATTTGTTTCTTCAATTTTCTCTATCTGCTTTCAGTTTCATTTTCTCTTACCTTTATTATTTCCTTTCATCTGCTTGTTTTGGGTTTATTTTTCTCTCATTTTTCTACTTTCTTAAGTTTAAACTTTAGATGATTGATTTTTAGACAAATTTCTTCCTGATATAAGAATTTAGTGCTATATATTTGCCTCTCATCATTGCTTTATCTGCTTCCCTCAAGCTTTGATATGATGTATTTTTATTTTTATTGTCATTTAGCTCAATATATTTCTGTCTCCTGTTCACATGATGTAATTTCATTTGTTATTTCTTTAAGTTGACTCACTTTCACTCTGTTACAGCCACCCTGATAGTAAATCTTTATTTAGACTTTTCTATTTTTCAGTCCTAAAATTTCCATTTGGTGGTTTTTTTTTTTTTTTTTTTTTTTTTTTTTTTTTTTTTTTTTTTTTTTTTTTTTTTTTTTTAGTCTTCTATTTCTTTCCTGATTTTTTTTCTATTTTTATTTGTTTCAAGTGTTTTTGTAATTTCTTATTCTTGTCAGATAAGTCCAACATCTGTGACATTTTCTTATTGAAGTCTATTAATTGTCTGTTTTTATTCAAGTTGATATCTCTTGCATCTTGGTACAATGATGATTTTTAAATTATATTCTTAGCATTTTGAGTATTATGAGACTCTGGATATTATTTAAAGCTTCTGATTTAGCACTGGAAGAACATAGGGTGCTATCCCACCCTTGGCAGGTGAGGGTGGATATCTAGGCTTTCCAAGCATTCTCCACTTTCCACCTAGAGAGAAGGAGGAGGGTGCCTTGTGACTGTAGGCAGGTTTGGAAATCTAAAATCCTCATTTGGCCTCTAACAATACCATGGGGTAGAGAAGGGGTGCCTTGTTATCTCTGGGTAGGGGATGGATATCCTAACCTGTACTCTGTCTCCCTGGATATCACTGTGTTGAGGAGAGGGAAGGGGTGCCTCATTACTGCCAGATTGGCACTCATGTTCAGGCTTTCCAGTAAGGCCCCCACAGACACCAACTCAGAGATGAGCCAACATGTGCCTCTGTAAGATCTAAGTCTAAGATTCTCTAAGTTGAGGCAAGGTCTCACTACCATGGTGTGGTGGCAAAAGTCCCAGCACCCCACATAGCTCCTTCTGCTACCACCCTAGCAGGGCGTTGGAGGACTGCCTCATTACTTTCAGGTCAGGGTGGATGTTTAGCCTCCCACTCAATCTCTGTAGGCACCATGGGGAGGGCAGGAGGACTTTCTTACCCTTGGGCTGGAAACCCTCAGGCTCAAGTGACCCATGTGACTACCTCTGACACCACCCCAGTGGGGAGGAGGAATGCCTCATGGTTGTTGAGCAAGGTGGAATTCTAGGTTATCCACTCAAGTTTGTTGACGGGGTGGGGAGGCCACATTATTTTTCTCTGTGTTTGGCTAAAGAAGAATGATTATTGTCAAAAAAGTTTCTGTCTTACTAAATTGTCCCTTTCTTTGTCCTTTGGCTGAAGAAAGCAATCCTTAATTAAAGATTTTTTTGTCTGCACCCACTGGTGTTCTGGGTTGCAAACTTCTCCAGCATCTAAGCTGGGATATTTAGGAGGTAAAGAAAAAAAATTTAAAAACACTCACCACCCTGTCCTTCCATAAAGCCCAAGTTCCCTAGCAAGTCTGTATTTTTATATTTGTTTTATGGCTAATGTCCAGAGTTTTAGGTGCACATAATAGAAGGAATAGAGAGAAATGTATCTAGCCATATTGTTTCTAACTGGAAGTCTTCTCCCTTGACATATTTAAAATCTACTTTATTTTTTAGAACAATTTCATGTTTACAGAAAAATTAAGAAGATAATATAAGCACTTCTCATATAACCCACACCTAGTTTCCCCTATTATTTACATTTTACATTACTATGATACATTTGTTATAATTAATGAACCAATATTGATACATTATTAACTAGCAACCACCAATTTTTTCACTATCTCTATAGTTTTGCCTTTTCCAGAATGCATATAATTGGAATTATACAGGATGTAGCCTTTTCAGACTAGCTTCTTTCACTTAGCAATTCTCATAATAGTTTGACATTTTAAATTAAAAAGAAATATCTAATTTCTTGATATTTGAGATAATTGAGAAGATAAGAATATACAACAATGTGGGCCTGCGCTGTAAGGACAAGGGTTTCCCAGCATGAAAAATAAATGTATTCCAAAATGCATTTGTAAATCTGCTTTCTAAAATTTGGATTTCAGTTCCCCTGGTAGATGTTGTATGTAAACAGTCTCTATTGACTGGGCACAGGACATGCAGTCAAATACTAATATGTAAATGAAAACAACTGTTGAACTTTTACTGAGAGTATTGGATCATCCATCCTTGAAAACGTGCTTTCTCAAGTAACCCGTAGGTACCCAAACCCACACTGATGTTTTTGCCTCCTGCCTGCTGCCACCTCAAGCGACCTTGATGGCTTGGAGGAGCCAAAGGTAAATTACTGAGCATATGCCATGGTTTATCAGAGCACGGGGTTCAGGAAATAAGGAACAAAGACCTTTTGCCCTTAGTACCAGGCCAGAGCATTGGCAAAACTTGCTGGGATCTCAAATTTTTCGGCTGTTTCTCCAGCCTCCTCTTTCCTCAACCATGCAGCCATCTGAACCTGGGCATGATCTCTTGAAAGCAATCTCAAACCAGTCCCCTGCTTCCAAGTTTGCTCACCTACAATTTACTCTGAACATAGCAGCAGAGGGACCTTTCCTCTTTCCAGTCCTCTGATGGCCTCCCCAGACTCCTTACCCTTGTTTGAAAAGCTTCATCTGGATGGCCGCTGTCTGCCTGTCCATCTTAGTCTCCCAGCACTGAGTCCCACTGTCACCACAGCAGAGCTGCTCTGACTTCTGCTGTCTGTGGTTCATCTCAAGCTTGTTTCTCACTGCAGGCCGTTGCCAGTACTGTGTCCTCTGTCCTGGAGGCTCTTCTCTTGAGATCTTTCCGTGGCTTCTTCCAGCTAGTCAGGACTCATTCACTCATTACCCCTCAGAGAGGCTTTCCCAAATCCCTATGCACAGAAGGCATTACTTTGGTATATTTTCTCTCCAGTACCATCGCCATCTACATCGTTTTTCATAATCTGTTTGGTCTGCCCTTTCCCACTCTGGGATGTGTGCTCTATGTTAGCAGTGGCCTTTCCAGCTTTGTTTGCTGCTGTATCGCGATATCTAGAAGATATTAGGCCCTCAAGAGGTATACTTGTTGAATGACAAATAAATGAACGCATGCTGGCATGCTACTAACATTAGAGCAATTTCCTGGTAGCAGCTGCATGCCTATGTTCCCAGCCTAACATTTTTCCATGACCTACAGGAAAGGACAGATCTTCTTTCTTATAATCCTCAGACTAATCAAATTTTCTGCCCTTCAGTTAATGACTGTCCCATAAAACTGACAGAGAGAATGCCTACTTTGTTACTTCTACAGCCTAAACATACCATGATAAAACAAAACAAAACCCTCATTTGCTACACAGATCCGATTTCCACTGTGAAATGTAGGAAGCTAGCTTACCTGCTGAGGGAAACAGACCACCATAAAACTTTTCCTTTAGTATTTGCTATCAACACCCAGAAAATATGTATCACAATTTTAAAAAATTTTATAAACACCAAAAATGACTTCTTAGAAGATTTATCTAGTAGAACTGCAGTATGTGATTTGAACCCAGTCAAAAAAATATTACTGTAGAAGGCCATAAGTGCTCAGACAAGATAGATATTTGTCCAGAATGTTGCAACACACTATTACCAAAAAATTCTCAGGAGAGGCACCCAGGCAGCCAAAGACTCTGACTCATTTCCCTAATGTTATGTCCTTAAGTGTGAAACATTCTTGCAGCAAGTGAAATCACAAACGCATATGTAAGGACTGAGCACCTTGTGGAAAGAAGTCATCTTTGGGGATAAAACTGACACCTACCTCGAGCAATCTCTGTCTTCTACAGACCTGCATAGTTCATCTGAAAATAATGAACTGCATCGCCGGCATCCTCTTCTGTGAAGATGTTCAAAAGGACATGGTTCTATTTTGCTATGCAGTTGAAATATGTTTTTGCTTTTAAATGTAAAGTTCTTAACTTTTTCAATTTAGATAAGACAGCTTCCATTTGCTGAGCACCTACCACAAGCCAGGTGCCTTCCAAGTGCTTCCTGTTCTTCCTGTCAATCATTCCTTAATTCTCACAGCAATGCCATGAGGTCTTATCGCCACAGAGAATCGAGGCTTAACACAACCGAGTACCCTCTCCCAGAGTCACAGACTGGACTTCGGCAAGGTCCTGCAGCTGATAACTGCACACTATGAATTCAAGCTCAAGCCAGCTGGGTTTTAATGACCTCGGCCCAAACTCACTTCTTCCAGTACTTTGAACCTCGTACCCCCTAACGAGGGAAGAAACAGTATTTCCTTTATAAACTGAGGACGTAATGGGACTGGATGAGGATTAAAAGGCTAAAAACATTTATGAGTCTGAGTATTTTACATTAAAGTACAATTATTTGCTTTATTTAAACACACACATGTACACATCCCTGACAGTTCACGGCCCCGGTCTGGGAAGTTCAGACATGTCCATCATCAGCTTGTTACATAAGGATGGTGAAATACTGTGTTTTGCATTAAAGATAAAGGAAAAAGACAAAACAAATTAATTTGTAAATAAAATAATTCTTAAAATTTGAGAGTTTTTTTCCCTCTGACTATTCTTGCTTGAGGAAAAGTACATGAAATATAACAGGCTAACAAGTTAGCAGAGATCCAGATGGGGCCTCTCCATGGGCTTTCAGTGTGGGTGGTGGGGTTCCCAGCTTTCTTCTTCCCTTCCCCAGTGTTGCATGTGGTGTGTGCTGACCTGCTGTACTCACCAGGCCTGCAGGAATTACGTAGAAGTGAAGGTTGGGAAGAAAGTAGGTGGGAGTTCATTGGCGACTACTGAGGGAAAAGGGGACTTACAAGGCACGTGTGTGTCCATGTGGGAATGAAATGACCTTGGTTGCCAACAGGAAAAGAAAAATACATTGTGGGGTAACAAGTGGGTGAGAAAAATAGTGAGTTGTGAATGTGTGTGTGTGAATTTTTTAGCCATGGCTTAAGCTCTTCTTTAGCAACAATTAAGTGTCATTTCTGTCATATTCCCTGCTCAAAGTACAGTGCCCGATGCTAGGACACTCTGAGCAAATGCTTGAAGACTATTTGAGACAATTACTCCAGAGAGGAGGAAGAAAATATTTCCCCTCCACCCTCCTAGGGTTTCTGGCCAGGGCTCTGTAAGTTAAGCTGACAAGAGAAAGGCAAACAAGCATTTATGAACGTGTGCATGCATGGTGCTTACAAGTGGTAATGCTCAGAGCTCAGAGGGTGGCTACGGCTTGGGCTTATATAGCATCTTAATAAAGAATAAAGTCATGGAGAACTGAGAAGACAAGGGAAAAGGGTTTCAAGGGCTGCAAACAGTGGGAAGGTAATATGTGCAGGGCTCTAATGGAAGGCAAGCGTTGCTGGTGCAGGGCCGTCTTGGAGTTGAATTCTTCATGGCCAATAAGACTTCCCTGGAGGGAGGATGGACAGCAGTCGTCATTTCTCAGACATTTCTGGTTTTACTCAGATAAGGAAAGCTCCAGGAAGGCTTTTTTTCTGCATCTGTTGATTCTCACTTGCCTCCGGCTCAAAATAATCTTTATGCCGAAGTGGTACATTTTGGGGTGGCCTATTCTGTGACCTTCACTTCATACTGGTAGCAACAAGATGAGATTGGTTACTTGGGCTGGACGAAGAAGGGCCAAGTAATGTGGCACTGTTTCTAGTTGGTTTCTAGAAAGCAGTTTCTCAGGCAAGGCTCCGAGGGTGTGAAGTGTTTTGCAAGATGACCTTGAAGAAGAAAGAAGCGACAGATTGGACAGAGAGACAATGTAGGCTGTGATCTGATTCAGAGGCCTCAGCCAGCCACCTGGGGAGCTCTGACATTGGGAAGGGTTCTCAGAGTTGCCCTGAGCTGGGGAGGGGCTGGACCTTGATGTGCCTACACTGACTGTGGAAAGGGGATCGTGGGCACGGGCACAGGGACCTTCTTCGATTGAATCCCTTCCAGAAAGGGCTGCCAAGAGCAGGGAATGAGCACCAGGACAGAAGGAGGCTCCGCACTGTGCGGCACCGCACCCCCTGCAGGCTAGCCCATCAGGCTGCTTACAAATTCTTTGCAACAAACGGTATCCTTAACAGAAACATAGAGTACACTTAGCCAAAACTCCATTACCTTATTGTAAACAAATTGTATATATTTTTTAGCTATGAGGGTCCAACATTAATAATCACTGACTTACCCAAATTAAATCAAGATTTCATAAAAATATATGAAAGCAGTGTCCAGCATTTGGCAATATAAAGCCAAGTTCCATCGGGAAGAGTGAAAGTATAAACCATCAATTACAGTACTATTTTGGAACTGAAACTACACACAGAAGAATAGTAGAACTAGGTCTTGTTAACCATTTTGACCTACAATATAAGCACATTCTTTTTGAAATTGCTGTAGCATTCAAGTTAAGCATGTTGTTTATGTAGGAATACGTATAAATGTATGTATCTATTATTGTGTATACAATATCAGATAAAGTTTTATGTGTGTCAGTTTCTTCTAATTTGCTTTTATTAAATAATTGACCATAATTTTACCCTCAATATCTCATACTGGGTGTTAAATTTAAGTGGTATTTCCACTCATTGACCATTATTCTGTAAACTGATCAGTGTGCATTCTTTAAAAGGGATCAGAAACTTTTTGAAATATGAAGATTTTTATTCCTTTTCCTGAGGGTTTCAGTGACCCATGAGGACATGCACCAGTCTTTTACCAAAGGGTATGAGTAGAGGTGGGGTGAAAATGGGCCCCTCAATCCCATTAACTTTCCAAGACCATGTGAACTGTGCAGAGTTTCCTGGGGGAGATTACGGTGGACTCCCATCGAAGAACACAGTCTAGTTCATTGGGAAAGGCCTCTAGTCCATTCGCTGGCCTTGGGCAGAATAACGGGGTGTGGAGATTACTGAAGACCACTAATCTTAGATTTTGGCCTCAGAGAATCTGGGTAAAAATCATGGCACAGTTATGGAGTAGTTACGTGATTTTTGGAAATTTCCTCAGCTTTTATAGCCTCTACATTTTTGAGAGTTCTTGTAAGAATGCATAACAAACTCAAAACAACTTTATGTCCAATGCATTCATTTTACAATTCAACAAGAATCCCAGAGAAACCATTTCTAAATCTCACCTGCAGTCTCTGGTGCTCCGACCCAGGTCCATTTCTCCCTCATGGAGGCTCTGCAGTGGCACTCACCATCACCCTCCTCTGTTCCCACACCTTCCCCGGGCTTCTATTTCTGTCTCAGCAATCCCAGTGGCTTGAGTCTTTCCTCCAGAGCCTTATTTTGATTAACTGCCCATAATTAAAATGAAATTTTATGAACTGGAACCGAAGCTTTTAGTTGCTTCTTTTCATCACTTTGCTCACTTAATGTACTAAGACCTAGAAAATGAGAAGAGTGTAATTTTCTGCTAATTAGAGGAAGTCTGAAAAATAAATTTTATGAATAAAAAAAGATATACTCAATTCTTAATTTTTTTGTGTAAGTATATCTGAACTTACTATTGTAAAAAAGAAAATCTCTTTGATGTATAAAAGCAGCTCAGGTTGTTAGGAGACTTACTGAGTAGTTGCAAAAATAACATTCAATATTTTTATTAGTGGAGAGTGTACCATTTACATAAAAGTTTTACTTTATTTTTAAATTCATTTCTTAATGGCAGCAAATATGTGTGTGAAAAATTCTAAAAAATACAATATCATAAATTTATAGATAGAAAAGCTCAAATGTCCAAAGGAATTAAGATTTTTAAAAGTTTATTTTATAATTAATCAAACAGCCTTAAATATATTCATGTAAAAGACTAAAGCCTTGATGTGGAGAAAGTGGAGGAAGATGAAGGTGTCTATCAGGAGACTGAGAACTGGAAAGAACCTTAGACATTTCCAGGACAGCCTGGGACAATAAACACACTGAGGACTCTGATAGGAGTGAACTCCGTTAGGAATGTGCAGCCTAGTAGGGGACGCCACAGAGGGTGGCCTCCCCAGCAAACACTCATTTCCCCCTCCCTATACGTCACGTATAATATAGTCATATCATTATAATTTTTTGTGCAAGAAGTGCTTTTCCCACAAGACTGTAAACTCTAAAAAACCACATATATGTCTACATTATCTTTTAATTTTTTTCCCACAGCTTACACAACGACTGGCACATGGCATATGCTTGATACATGTGTGTTCAAGAATGGATTGAGGTATTTCCAGCACAATTACAGGTCAGATAATCTTAAGATCTCTTTTACAAAACACCTAGAAATGCTACATAAAATGTAGCAAAAATTTTCAAACTGAGAAAAGCAAAAAAGTTTCCCTTCTAGACTCTAGCAGGGGGAGGAGAAGAGTCTCCCTGTGAAATATGCCCAGAACTTTCTCCATAAAAAAGGCATACTCTCCATTGTGAAAGACAACCAGAATGTTATCCCACCAAAAGGGAGAGCATTTACCTGAATTCAGACCCCTCTGCCCTTCCTGTCTCATCTAAGGGAGGAAAAAAAGATAGGAAACATTTGTGAAGGTTACAGACCAGGGACAAGTGCCCACTAAGAGAACGAGGCTCAGTCTAAGATTACAGAGGGCCTCCTCGCCAGGTCTTCTAACCATCTCAGCCACAGGGCTCCGGTCCAGAAGAAGTGCATTGCAGCTAAAGGATCTGCATGGCGGAAGCTCCCTCTGCGGAAGAGTATTCAGGGAAGCTCACAGGTAACAACGGAGACAGTGACAAACACAATGAAGGAATTGGAAGATTCTGGTACCTACTGTTACAGCAAACCTTAAACACAGCCCAACTCTTAGGTTAACATAAAACTTCAAGCCGAAGGCCTATTTATCTCAGTTCCTATTACCTAATATATCATGTTCAGATTTCCATAAAAACTACAAAGCATGCTAAGAGACAAGGGAAAACACAGTCTGAGAGACAAAGAAAGCTTCAGAACCAGACTCAGATATGACACAGACATTAGATGTATCAGACAGAGAATTTTAAATAGCTGTGATTAATGTGTTAAAGACTGTAATAGAAAAACTAGACATCGTGCAGGAAGAGATGGACAATGCAAGCAGGAAGATGGAAAATACATAAAAGAATCAAAGGAAATGCTATGAACTGAAAACTTTGTAGTATAAATGAAGGATGCCTTTGATGTTTTAATCATCACGCTGAGATTAGCCAGGAAAAGAATCTGTGAACTTGAAGTTAGATCAATAGAAAATTTCCAAACTGAAATGTAAAGAGAAAAAAGTATGAAAAAAATTCCAAATCGTCCAAAAACTGTCAGATAATTTAAAAAGACATAGAACATGTATAACTGGAATGCCACAGTAAACAGAAAAAGAGAACACAGCAGAAAAAATATCTGAAGTAATAATAGCTGAGAATTTCCAAAAATTAATGACAGACACCAAAACACAGATCCAGAGAGCTCAGAAAACACCATGCATAATAAATAGCAAAAAATCTACACCTAAGAAAATGAAAGAAGCCTAGAAAAATAAAGCACTTTAGATAGAAGCAAGATAAGTATTACAGCTGACTCTTCATCAGAAATCATGCAAGCAAGGGGAGAGTGGAGTGAATATTTAAAATGTTGGAAGCGAAAAATCACCAGCCTAGAATTCTATACCCAGAGAAATTATCTTTGAAAGAGAAGAAGAAGTGAAGACTTTCTCAGAAAAACAAAAATTCAAAGAATTCATTACCAGCAGACCAGTCCTTCAAGAAGTATTGATAGAAGTTCTTCTGGGAAAAGGAAAATTACGTCTCTTAGTAATTCTGATCTATATAAAGAAAGGAAGAACATCATTGAAATAATAAATGAAGGTAGAATAAATTCTTTGTAGAATAAATTCATATTAATCTAATGTATAAATTTTTGTTTAAGGTAATAATAGCAACAATATATTGGGTTATTATTGCCTAAGACTGAGTAAAATGATAGCAATGCCATAAAAAATGGGAAGAAACAACTATGAAAACTCTGTTACAAGGCACCTGGACTACATTTGAAACAGCGTAGTGTTATTTTAAGGCAGATTTGTATTAGTTAAAAACATATATTGCACCTTCAGGGAAGCTATTAGTATTTTTATAAGAAGCATACTTGATATGCTAAGAGGGAAGATAAAATGGAATTATATAAAATGTTCAAATAAAACCAGAGAAGGCAGAAAAAGAGGGAAAGAAAACAAAGAATAAATATAATAGGTAAAAAAAAAAGTTACAAAAACACAGAAATTAATACAATCATACCAACAATACACAAAAAAGAAACTGTCACAGTGGATAAAAACCAAAACTGCATTGTCTACAGGAAACTCACTTTAAATATAATGACTTAGGCGGGGAGTAGAGCAGGTGGGGTGAGTAAACCTCTGGCTAATGGAGACGGGGAGCACTGTATGGGGGAAGGACATGCTTGTGGCCCTGGCTTGAGTGAGGCAAATGCTTTTCATGTCACCAAAATGTGTGTACAGTCATAATATCCTGAATTTAAAAAAAAGAAAAAAAAGAAATATAATGACTTTGGTAGATTGAAAGTAAAGGGGTAGATAAAAATCTATCATGGTAAATCCAACCAAAAGAAAGCTGGAGTATCTGTGTTAACATCAAATGAAGATCTCAGAGCAAGAGAAATTATCAGGTGGAGAGGGAGGTATTACATATTGACAAAGGGATCGATCTTCCAAAAACACGTAACAGCCTAAGAATGCACGACTTAATAATAGACCATCAAAATATTGATAGAACTGAAAAGAAAAGTAGACAAATGCGCTTTTGGAGACTTTGTCATGCCTATTTCTGTAATTGATAAATCAAGCAAGCAGAAGATCACTCAGGATGTATTTGACCTGCACAGACAGCACTGTCAGTGAAGATGATCAAATGAACACTTATGGAATACTCCATCCCGCAACACTAGCATGAACATTCATCTTAAGCTTCCATGAAATATTCACCAAGATACATGATATTCTGGGTCATGAAAAACATCATGACAGATTTAAAATAATTGAAATGATACAAAGTATGTTCTCAGGCCACAATGGAATTAAAATAAAAATACACAACAAAAGATAGCTGGAAAAGCTGCAAATATTTAACAATTTAAATATACTCTTATAAATAACTGATGTCAAATAAGTAGTGTGAAGATAAATTACAAAATATTTTAAAATGAATGATAATAAAGATACAACTTATCAAAATTTGGAGGATTCAGAAAAAGCAGTGCTTAGAATACGTATATTAGAAATCAATAAGGAACTAAAAGCAATAATCAAAACTACCACCTTAGTAAACAAGAGAAAGAAGCACAATTTGAGTCTAAAGGAAGCAAAAGAAAACAAATAATAAAAATTAAAGTACAAATCAATGAAATTGAAAACAGAAGAAAAAATTTAAAAATCAAATTAACCAAAAGATGGTACTTTAAAAGAATAGACGAACTTCACAAAATCTAGCTAGCCTAGGGGGAAAAAAAAAAAAAAAGAAAAAGAGAGAAAGAGAGAAAAGACACAAATTACCAATGAAAGAAATGAAGGAGAGGCTGTTACTACAAATGTTATGGATATTAAAAAGACAAAATAACAATATAAATAACTCTATGCACACAAATTTGATAGCTTAGATGACCAATTCCAAAAAAGACAAAAATGCCAAAACTCAAACAAGGAGAAACAAATCATTTGATAGCCCTTATCTATTAAAGAAATTGGATCGATAACTAATAATAGTACAAAAAAGAAAGTACAATACCCAGATGGTTTTACTGGTGAATCCTGCCAAACATTAAGGAGAATATGACTTCAATTTTCTATAATCCCTTCCACAAAATAAAAGTACGAGTAATGCTTCCTAACTCATTTTATAAGTTCAGCATTACTCTGATACCAAAATCAGACAAAGGTGAACAAAAAAAGGAACTACAAATTAATATCTCCTAAGAACATGAACACAAACATCCTTAACAAAATGTGAGCAAATCAAATCCAACAATATATACAAAGTTTTACTCATCGTAACTAAGAGGAATTTATTCTAGGTATGCAGGGCTGGTTTATCACCTGAAAATAAATCCATGTAATCAACTATATCAACAAGCTTAAAAGAAAAAAACATATGATCACATCAGTGGATGCATAAAAAGTATTTGATAACTCCAACAGCTGTTCATGATAAACAAACAAACAAATAAACCTCTCGGTACACTGGGAATAGCAGGAACTTCCTCACTTTGGTAAACAACATTTACAAGTGTCCTACTGCTGACATCATATTTAATGGTGAGAAACTGGATGCTTCCACCCGATGGGGCTCAGAAAACAGCACCCCAAAATGCAGGCCTCAGAAGCAGAAGTTCTTTTCTGACCTTCTCCTGTGGTCCTGTCAGTCCCATTCTGCCCAGAGGCTAGCTGTAGAAAACAGAATCCCTCTTCCTCAAGATGGATCATAA
The DNA here is from genome assembly GCA_004363605.1 of Indri indri. NCBI lineage: Eukaryota > Metazoa > Chordata > Mammalia > Primates > Indriidae > Indri > Indri indri. The sequence goes on from RJWJ010017205.1 coordinate 19,346, forward strand.
AAGCCAGAATCCCTTTTCCTGAAAGCCAGCCATAACCCTAAAATTATTCTGTATGAAAACTGGCCATAAAGAAATGATCTGCCCCACCTTGTTTGACTGAAGGCCATAAGACCCCCACTCCGGAGAGGGCCCTGCCCACACCCAGAAGGAGGGACGCTGCTCAGAGAGGCCGAGAGAAATCCAGACAGACAGGCCTTGCGGGGTCCCCACTCCGTCTGCCAGCATGGGATTGCACCCTTCTGTCCAGTCATATTTCTACGCGGCTGTCCATACTTTGTTGAGCCTGAGCTTATAAATGGACAATTTCCCCTGTCCCCTGTCCTCATTCTGGAGGTTCCCATGTCCACACGTTAAATAAATGTGTATGTCTTTTTCTCCAGTTAATCAATCTGCCTCATGTCAGTGACATTTCAGCAAAGTTTCAGGGGGCTAAGTGCCTTGATACCTATACCCTGAAATACTGGAGACTGACAGGCTGTCCTCTTCCATCACTCCTGCCATCTTCCCACTGAAAACATGGGGAAAAAGACAAGAAGAGGAAATAAAAGGCATACAGATTGAGAAGGAAAACATAAAACTACTTTTTTTCACAGATGACAATTTTATGTGTTGACAATCTTAAAGATTCAACAAAAATACTTATGAAACTAATGTGTGATTATAGCCAGGTTGCAGAATATGGTGTTAATATAGTAAAGGAACTTGCAGGCAATGAATAATTGGAACTGCAAATATTTTTTAAAATACTGCTTACGATAGCACCAAAAGTCATGGGATACTTAGGTATAAAATTAATAAAATATGGGCAGTATCTATATATGAAAACAATAAAATTCTGATGAAAGAAGTCAGGAAAGATTTAAATAAATGGAAAGATAGTACATGTTATTTAATCTAAAGCTCAATATTAAGATGTCGATCATTCCCAATTTTTTATTTTATTTTATTTTTTTGCCATCCAAACTGGCTTTATTGTAAATCATGTTGCACACACACATAGGATTATACCACATACTGTTTTTTTAAAAGTACTCACTGCAGCAAGGTTGAGGTTAGATGGATACTCTCAAATACTGACGGTGGATATATAACTTGGTTCAACCATACCAGGAAACTGTTCGGCATTTTAAATTATTTGTCCAGTGGTTTTATGGTCTTCTAAAATTTAAATTTTTAATGATCATCTAATATTTCATCAAATGTATATATCTCCAGCTATTTAATCATTCTCCTATCATTAAATATTTAGAGCTTGCTATCATAAATGCTACAATGAACATTCTTACATAATTTTTCTTTAATTCGGGATATTATGGGGGTACAAACATTTTGTTTACATGTAATGCGTTTGCCTCACCCAAGCCAGGGCTACAAGGTGCCCTTCCCCCATACAGTGCGCTCTGCCTCCATTAGTTGTGGGTTTGCCCCCTCCACGCCCCCACCTGACCAGCACCCAGTGGGTATTACTACCATGTGAACACCTTAGTGTTGACCAGTTTTTTAAAATGAATTCAACACAATCCCAATTAAAATGCTAACAAATTATTTATAAGTATCAACAAACTTATTCTAAAGTATACATAAGGACAAAATACCTAGAATGGCTAACACAAACTGAACAAATGTGAAGTTAGATGACCTGTGCAACCAAATTTCAAGATTATTATAAACTACAATAATCAAGACAGCATAATATTGTCAAAGAAATGAACAGATAGATCCAAGGAACAGATCAGAGTCTATGTATGGGCCCAAAGAAATATAGTCAACCTTTCTGTGACAAAGGAGCTGAGACAATTCAATGGAGAAAAGATTGTCTTTTCAACAAATGGTACTGGCATAATTGGATACATATATGAAAAAAAAAAAAAAAAAACCAAGACACAAAACTTACACTTTTCACAAAAATTGGTTCAAAAGAGATTTAAATGTAAAATGCAAAATTATGAATCTTTGAGAAGAAAACAACAGGAAAAATCGTAGTGACTTTGGGGTTGGTGAAGAGTTTTTAGATACTCCACCAAAAGCATAATTCCTAAAAGATAAATTTGATAATTTTTCTTAAAATTTAAATCTTTTACTCTATGAAAGTCACTTTTAAGGGAATCAAGAGGCAAGCCACAGACTGGGGAAAATATTTGCAAAACACATGTCTGGTGAAGGACATATATCCAAAGTACACAGAGCTCTTAAAACTCAAAAAAATCCCAATTAAAGGATAGGCAAAAGATCTGAACAGACACACCCCATCAAAGAAAATATGCAGATGGCAAATAAGTATATAGACATATGGTCAACCTGATTTGCCGTTAGGTAATTCCAAATTTAAATAATAATGAGATATCACTACACGTGTATTAGAATGACTAAAATCCAAAAAAAAAAAAAAAACAAAACAAAACTGATAAAAGTAACTGTTGGTGAAGATGTGGAGCAACAGGAACTCTCATTCCTGCTGGTCAGGATACGAAATGGTACAGCCACTTTGGAAGAGAGATTGGCAGTTTCTTACCACACGACCCAGCAATGGCACTCAGTATTTACCCAGCTGAGTTGAAAACATGTCCACATAACCTACACAGGGGTGTTTATGGCAGCTTTATTCACAACTGAAAAAAATGGAAGCAACCAAGATGTCCTTCAATAGGTGAATGCATGAGCAAATTGCTGTACATCCCTAGATTGGAAAGTTATTCAGCAATGGAAAGAAAATATTTATCAAGCTACTTAAAGACATAGGTGAATCTTAAATGCATATTACCAAGTTAAAAAAAAAACAGCCTGTCTGAAAAGCCTACACACCATATGATTACAACTTTATGACCTTTTGAAAAAAACAAAACTATAGGGATGATGAAGAAATCAGTGGCTGCCAGAGGTTCAGGGATGGAGGTAGGGATGAGAAAGGTTGAACAGGTAAATCCCAAGGGATTTCTTTAATGGTGGTGAAACTATTATGCTCAATACTATAATCATGGATACATAACACTATGCATGTAGTTATTCTAATAAAGACAAATTGCTACCTCTTCCATGATAGATGGAGCCCATATAATTAACCTGCCACTTGCTTACTGGCTAGCTGGTACCCTCAGGGACCAGAACCACCACAGGGGCTCAGCACTGATCTCTGTTGCAGCAGATTAGGCACTTGGTGGTAGTGGTGGCCATATCAGCCTCAGGAAGAGGAGTTCATGCTGTTGTTCCCATGAATTGACTCTACCCTTGCTGCCAAAGAAACCATTGAGCAGGCACTGGGATGGACAAGGAAAGAAGATGACTTATGTTCACAACAGGACCACGTTCATCACCTGATGCCTCTTCTTATCTAGTGCCTCTGATGAAATGGACGTCACACCTTCTGTGCCTTCCAAGGGTGTGTCCACACATTTCTTCCCCATACCTCTTTATTACAAATATTCTAATCATGCTATTTCTAAATCCCAAAACAATTGGCCAAACCATCAGCTCCTGCTGTGGTCTGAATGCATCCCTTCACATTCATGTAATGGAAACAGTCCCCAGTACAACAACATTGGGAGGTGGGGCCTGACGGGAGGTGTTTAGGTCACAAGGGCTCTGTCCCCATGAATGAATTAATGCCCGTATAAGAAGTGGGCTCTCTATCTGTTGTGCTCTTTTTCCATGTGAGGGCACAATGTTCCTCCTCTCTGGAGGACACAGCAATGAGGCACTATCTTGGAACCAGAAGCTGAACCTGTTGGCACCTTGATCTTGGATTTCTCAGCCTCTATAACTGTGAGAAATAAATTTCTGTTCTTTTAAATTACTCCATCTGAGTTATTTTATTATAGCAGCACAAATGGACTAAGACAGCTGCTAACCATTAATCAATGTCAATCTATAGCTTAGCCCCTCACCCCTTCATATACTCTAGGATCAACACCACCTGGGTTTCTTTTTTATTGTCATTATCTTTTTTGATTATCTTTTTAATAAAGTGTATGGGATGTCACATGATGACAAGAACACTGGACCAACAGTCAAAAGTTGGAAAACTCATCAGTACGGTCTAGGACGAGTCATGTAACATTCTCTCTTAGTCCATTTGTGTACAGCAACAAAGAAATACCCAAGGAAAAAGGTGTATTTGGTTCATGGTTCTGCAGGCTATACAAGAAGCGTGGTGTCAGCATCTGCCTCTGGGGAGGGCCTCGAGCTGCTTCCACCCCTGGCAAAAGTGGAAGGGGAGCCAGAGTGTGCAGAGATCACATGGTGTGAGAGGAAGCAGGAGAGAGGAGGCCAGGGCCAGGCTTTTTTCAACAACCGGCTCTTGCAGGAACTAGAATAAGAACTCGCTCATTACGGTGAGGACGTCAAATCCACCCCATGACCCAAACACTTCCCATTAGGCCCCACCTCCAACACTAGGGATCAAATCTTAACATGAGATTTGGAGGGGTCGAATATCCAAACTGTAGCACAACCCTCCCTCTCAGGATTTTTATCTGTAAAATCAGTAGACTGAAGTAGATGAAGTTTGAAATATAGGGATTTGTTTTGTGGTCGTAACAACTGGAGCCTAAGAACTTAGGGTAATTTGAAGAACAAATATGTTTATATTTCATTTAATCTACAGCCATGTGAGAATTTTAATAATTTTCCATTTCGCAATTGTTAGTAAATACATTCAAAATTGTATTATAATGGCTGCATATTTTATAAGCTTTTTTCGTATAATGATTTCTGGTGGATATTCCAGTGTCACATTGATGGTGTAATATCAACGATGGTAACTATTCTCAATATTTACTGGCTGCTCACTTTGCACAGGCACCATGCTTGTTCCTTTACACGCATCATTTCATGCAGCTGTCATGACAACTCCATGAGGTAAATGCTATTGCCTTATATTGGATTCCCCTCGGAGCAAAGCTTTTGGTCCAAATAGTCTATCAGAAAGGTGATTACAAGAGGAATTGTGAGCAGGATACAAAAAAGAAGGACACTCTGTAAGGTTGTCTGAAATATACCTCATGGTCATCCCACCGAGACAGGGGGTGAGGGGTATCTGCTGGCTAATGCCCATCCCTTGTTAGTTGCAGGTGTTCTCAAGGTTCTGCTTCCTGCACTTCTGCCTGCCTGGAGGGAGGACAAGCACAGGCCATGGCCAGAGAGCACTTTCAGGCAGCACAGTACCAAAAGCGGGACCTGGTGGGGGCATTTGGAGAGGCTGAAGCAGTACACGTAGGGCGCCAACAGCACTGATGCAACTATCACTACTGCTCTTTTATAAATTAAGAAAATGTCCAAGGCACGCAAGCAGCAGGGGGAGCAGCTGGTTCTGAAGCCAGGCCGTCTGGAGCTGGGGTCTGCACTGTGTTTTGAAACGAGATGTAGTCGAAGCTTCATTAGGGCCGCTGAGAGGGTTCTAAGCGTCTCGGTTTGCAATGGTTAGAAGAATCTAAGCACATCCTAATAATGCCATTTTGGAAGGTTAAATGATCATCTAAAATGCTGAGTTTTAATCTTCGAGGTTTAATTCCCTCTGAAATACCCAATGCAGGATTGTAACAGATGAAAGCACATTTTGATTGTTTTCCTAACTCAGAAATACTCTTTTTTTGTCCAAGGAGACAATGCAAATCTTTATTTAACATCCATTCATTCTTCTCCTTTATTCATTCATTCATTCATTCGTTTTCTACTGTTCAGAAACCTCTTTTATTCACTTAACCTTGCATGAACATCTTTCCACTCTAGTAAGTACATAACCATAGTATTTTTATTGGCTGCTGAGCATACTTAGGTTACTCCCAAGTTCCAAGTTACATAATTCCTGTATTTTTCTTATGAATATTTGAAAGAAATATCATAGGAAAGCATTTCTATGAAGGGAAAAGACGTGGAAAGGGATATGACGTTTACTCCCTTTCTCATTTTGCTTTCCTGCAGGCATTCCTGCTTGTTGCTGCAGTTCGTTTGAGAGATTCCCAGATGTTGCTCCCCAGCCCCAAGTGTCTGGAGGCTCTGCCATCTGTTCTTCCTCCTGTATACCCTAAAGAGAACCTGGATAAATAAGAGGGATAAGCATGGGTTTACTAAGGAGCCAGGAAATCCAAGTTTATCATCTAGTGGAAACAACTTAAAAGTCCAGATTTGAAGGCAATTCTTAAAGGCCTCAATGAATACAAGCAATCCCTTAGTGGGTTTCTTTCTCCAGGAATAGCAAAATGATTTCCACTTTTTAAAGTACACCATGGTCTGAGTCATTAACTTTTGGATGGGACAAGAAAAGGAGAAAAGTATAATAAATGGATTTTGTAACCAGAGTTCAGGGAGAATTTCTGGCAATGATTCTGAGTGACCGCCGCAGAGCACAGAGAGAACTGACCAGCCCGGCAATGTCCAGGAGGTGCATTCCTAGAAATCCTGTGATCTCTGAGAGAGGAAAAAGTCAACACTGAGAAACTGAGGCACAACTCAAGATGAATATTGAGGGGACACATCAAAATAACAGCCAATCCGGGGTTAGAACCGACAGTGAGATTGGACTGCAATGCAATGGCAGCATTCTGGGCCCCCGGAACGTCCTGCCCTGCCCCAGGTGGGCATGTCCTGGTCCTCCACCCTCCACTTCCGCGCCACACAGAACTGTGTGCAAAGGGCAATAATGGAAAACGAAAGTCAAATTAGCTCCCACTAGCTCAAACTGGGCCACGCTAGTCTGGAATGTGAGTACATGGGCCGGACCAGCAATGTTTTCCTCTAAGCAAGAGAATTCCAATCAGTCCCTCAACCACACCTCTTAGATCTCTCAATGATCATAGAAGAAATGGCTGGATTCAACACTCTTCTGTGATCACTAAAGGACTTTAATTCAGAGTAAAAGAGAACTTACTGGTCCCTAGTGCCTTGGGCCGAGTTGAGAGCCCACGGTGAGGACGACTGGCCTGTCCAGGCTCCTGAGGGACAGTGGAAGGGAAGGGCTGAAGCTGCCCCAAGAGCATCCGTCAGTCCGTGTCTGAGTCCCACTCCTGCTGAGCCAGGCAGGCGAGGACACGGGAGAGGACACTGGCTGACCTGCTCTGTGGATTTTTATCCCTCTGGAACCCCCCCCCCCGCAACACACACACACAGATATGCAGCCCAGCAAAATACACTCGGCAGCATCATCCAGACACTACTCTGGCTCCCTAGTGAATATGTAACTGGCTTTACAAAGTGACCCCTTCCTAAGTTATTTCTTGTTTCCTCGGACTGTATGAGTCCAGCCTAACAACTAGACTTAACTAGCCTCTCCACAGGACTCACTAGCTGTCACCAACAGCTTAAACCAGACCAACGGAAGACCCTACAACATCAAACCCCATGCAGCCTGACCTGCCTTCCACAGCCTGCTACAGAAGCCCTGCCCACAGCCGGCCAGGGAGACGGATTTGAGACTGTCTCTCTCAACGGACCTTGTATGTTAAAATTTCTTTCTCCTTGGCAATTCTCATGGTCTCATTGATTGGCTCTGTGTAGTGAGCAATGGGACCTAGGCTGGACCCTTTCGGAGTTCAGTAACAAATATGAAGAAGAGAGTGAGGAGAAAACAGAGAGGTTTCCACACCTATCCTTGGAGGCAATGCTTAGAAAGGTAGGTTTTGCATTTTTTGAGCTGTTCCTATTATTTATTTGCTCAGTTGAATTTGTGACAGCATTGTGAGGTAGGAGCATTGTTATATTTTAAGAAAATGAGACTGGTGCTATGGAACCTACACTATCACACTTCAAGATGACAACCTACGTGCCAGGTCTGTGGGAACCTTTCATCACTCAGCATCTCCTTGTTTAAAATAAGAATCCAGCCTGGATCATCAGCACCAATTCACAGCATGGGGTATCATAAAGGATAAATTATGTACCTGAAATTACACAGAGAATTGTTGGTAATACATGGCACCATGTATTCTGGTATAAATTATATTAAAAACCCATGCCACTTATTTTTAGACACTATAATTTAATTTGGGGGAATGTGTGTTTTTAGTGAGGATTCCTGAGCCAAACTTCCTAGAGCAGAATGCAGATCTGGCAGCCTGCTGGCCATGTGATGTTGGCCAGTTGCTTAAACGATGCCTCGTTTCTGTAAAATGGGGAATGTAAGTGGAGCCGCTTGCATGGTTATTGCAAGGTTTAAATATGATCATAATACTTTGTGCCTATGCCATTATTGTTATTATACTAACTTCTGCACAAAATTATAATTTAATTTTATTTATAATGTTCTTATGTAAAAACGTATATTGTTCTGAGCCTTTTATTAATTAGTATTTCACTTTTAAATTATTTTTTAAAAAACCAATAAAACAGAATTAAGAAAAAAGTATTTACTGGCTTAGCTTACTGAAAAGTTATAGGTTTTGATGCTTCAGAAAAAGCTGGATCCGATGTCTTCTTTAAGTTGTGTGCCTTCAGGCTGTGTCTGTGCTCAGGCAGGAGCTCTCATCTTCATGGAAGGGAACCCACAGAAGCTGTAAGCCTAGGCTTTTTGCAGTCCAGAGAAATGAGATCATCTCTTTCCCTTCAGCTTCCACCAAAAGCATAAGGTCAGTCTCGTGGGATGACTTGGGTCACCATGACCAAGAGACGTGGATGTGGCACGTGGGCAGGCTTGGACCATGTTCCCTCCCGCAAATCACTCACTACGCCAAGAACGGCGCCACATGTCCAAACCTTAGACTAAATCTACACCTCCGGACTGAGAGTTGGGAGGAACAATTGTCCCAAAGGAAAATCAAGGATCTATTAGAAAAATGGGAAACAGGTGCTGGGTATGGAGAAGGGAGAGACAGTCTACAGTGTGTGTGTGTGTGTGTGTGTGTGTGTACAGTACAAAGCCTTCGTCATTGAATTTGAGTCAATGCTATTATAGATATAAGCATAGATGTAACCCATGGAAGCCTATGATTTTCATTTTAAATCACATCATAATCCCTGTTTTTCCCTTTGGCTGAACCCCAGTGAAAGCCTTGAATTTCCAGAAGACACTGTTCCGTCACCATCCTACCAGCGGAGATGTGACAGAGCACTGAAGTGCCCCTGCCTGGTGCAGTAAAGGGATTAAGGAGCCCAGGAGAAGGCGTAGGTAATTTAAGAACTGTATTGACTTGGGGACATCTCTGTGTGGTGTTGACAACTGATTCAACTTGTCTAATGTGACCTTTGGTCTTTTTGTTGGGAGGGTGAATTCTTTTTTTTTTTTTTTTGAGATGAAGTCTCACTCTGTTGCCTGGGCTAGAGTGCTGTGGCCTCAGCCTAGCTCACAGCAACGGCAAACTCCTGGGCTCAAGTGATCCTCCTGCCTCAGCCTTCCAAGCAGCTGGGACTACAGGCATGTGCCACCATGCCCAGCTAATTTTTTCTATATATTTTTAGTTGTCCAGCTAATTTCTTTCTATTTTTTTTAGTAGAGTCGGGGTCTCACTCTTGCTCAGGCTGGTCTCAAACTCCTGAGTTCAAACAATCCACGGGAGGGTGAATTCTGACTTCTGTGGGCACAGCTTAAGGGAGGCAAGGCTGAAGGGAGGCACGGCGTCATCCAAAATTATGTTTCCTCTCTGGGGCAGTGACCTCCAACGGCTACAGGATACGGGGTCAAAGTTCTGCCCTCCTGCGTCCATGTGGTATAAGTCTAAAATATCCTCCTGGCTCCACAGCTCTCCATGGAATCTGAGAGTGCTCTATTACTGTCTACAGGAATCTGACTTCTCTCTCTGCCCACCCCTGTTTCTCTCCCTTTGCTTTGAAGGAGCTCAGGAAATTTCACCCCCAAATATGACTCCTTGGTATAAAGAGTATTTTCAATTACAGGTCCTTCAAGATCAAAAAGAACTGGAAGAGGCTTTCCCTCTGTCTGCATAAAGCAAACTGACAGATCAAAAGAACAACGGGCTTCCCTTCCTCTCCCTGTTATCTCAACATATTGCAGGAAAGAAGATCAAGAATACAACCAGACCTGGCCCAAATCATTTGTCTCTCAGGTTAATTTACAAGTCAATCTGTTTCCCCATTTATTCATCCTCCCTAGCAACCATTAAACAGAATTACCTATACTGCTCATCCCCCTCTCCCCTCTAAAAAGCAGGTATAAAAATATCTGGATCCCACTGGCATTTAGGTAATCATTCTGAGATTCTCCCCATGCACACGGTAAATAAACCTTTCTCTTACTAATCTGCCTTAATTGTGAGTTGATCTTGCAGCAAACTTCCTGCGGAAAGAGGAAGTTTCTAATGACCCCTACACCTTCCGCAGTGGTGGATTCCAAGGGAGCTCTCCAATAAACTCTGCAAATAGATTTCCATCTGCTTCCCAGGGAACCAAACCTAAGACACAAGGCTGTCCTCACTTGTCTTTACATATTTAAGAGTAAAGCCTTAAAACACTAAACAAAAGCTCTGTCAATATTTGAAACATTTTTGTATCAACTTTTAGAATTCACTCTAGAAGTATTGGAAGGGGAGTCAACTTTTTCTTTGCAAATGCCCAAATATCAAGATTTGCAAGTCTGCTCTGAAGAGCCATTGAGTTGCAGCAGAAAAAATTCTTCAGCATTCTGTCTGGGGTGGTATTCCACCAACAGTTCTCAGAATTAGGTGGAATATGGAAGGTTGATTCCCTGAAGAAATCAGGAGAGCTATGGGGACATGAGGACACCAGGTGCAGTGGAGAGAAGAGGTGACACACAGGCTTGAAAATCGTTAAGTACATACAGGTCTGCCTAGAAAGTCACTGGACCTCACATTCCCCTTTCTTGACTCATTCCCCAAACACCTGAAACCAGCCCACTTTCAGCACCCCCCAAGGGTGGTGATGGGGTGGTAGTGCAGAGAGATGTTTTTTTCTAATTCATTGACTTCCAATCAATCTATTTGCTAGCAGCCCAATATCTCATCCCCGTCTTCTTTGAGGCTGAACTCAACAGCTGAGCGTTTCAAAGGATCTGTAGCCTAATTAGCTAAAGAGCCATTATTATGTTTCTCTGCAGACACTTGCTTTTGTCTTCAGTGGTTACCAACTCTGTCTCCATTGTGTCTTTCAAAGGTCTGCTCTCACCACTCCTCTGTTGCTATCTGATGTCCTGACCTTTCTGCCTCTTTGTTTTTAGCCTTTTAAATTTTTTTACTATCTCTTTTAATCTTCTCTGTCCTCCCTCCACCTCCAATCAACCCAACTCCCAAGCTCTTATGTTTTTAGGAAAATAGCAGATATTCAACAAACCTTCATTTTTACAAACTGATGCAATTTTTTTCATTTCCATAAAATTTTAATCCATAGATGAATTCTGCTGCATCCTTTCCCACTTCCTCCCCATCATGTATATACAAATTCATTTGAGGAAGGATTGTCCGAGCTATATTTTGCCAGGAGCAGAGCACCTCAAGAGAAGGTACGGTACCATTGGTTCCGTCAGAACCTCACCACTGAAGCTGTTGTGCAAGCGTGAGCTCGGGTGAGCCCATCTGTCCCCGAAGCAGAACGGAAGTCAGTTCAGCACAACTCCACGGAGTGCTCTTTCCGCGCAGACGCTGTCTGTTCCCGCCCCACAGCCGAGCTGCGCTTTCTGCTGCCATGGGCTTTTCTGAAACGATTCGTGCTGCATCCAGCCCAGAAAACCACTTACAGCACTTGCCACATCTCCTCGCTTCCCCCACAAACAGAAGAGTGAGGCCGTGGAAAATAAAAAGAACATTTCTACCAAGTCAATTGAGGAATTAAAAGAACATTTTTTTCCTTCTATGTTCTTTCTCTACCCACTTTGTAGATATTATTCTCTCTTCAGCTATTAAGAAATTCTGTGGAAAAAATTTGAGACCAGCTATATTTCCCCCTTCTAGACAACTGAGATTTTAGCTAAGAAGACTAAATGATTTTTGTTTTTATATCTGTAATCTTTCAAGTTTAGTAATTTCATCAGATATGACTTGACATTGACCATTCTGATCCACTGTGTGCCTTTTAAATGTTCAGACTGAGGTGATCTTTTAACTGGGAAAATTGTGTTTTCTCTTTGAAAAAACAAACACATTTCCTTTTCCTCCATGGTGAAAACACTAATCATACAGAATTGGCTTTCGGTTGCCGGACGTTCGCATCAGTCGGCTCCTCTCCAGACATTTTCTCTTTGTTCTTCCCCACTGTCCGTGACCTCCTACGCATCAGGCCTAATCTCCCCAATCCTGACTGAGTCTTCAGTGCAAACTTCATTTCCGTGAGGGTTTAGTTTGGTTTTGCGTTTCTTTCTGCTAACTTGCATATTATCTTCATTGCTCAGATTTCTCTTCTTTAATTTCATATCTTCGTTATAATTTTTCTCACATATGTCACATTTACTTTAATTGCCTAAAGGAAATGGGTAAAACTTTATTTGAAAATCTCTTCTGTTTCCGGTACTGAGTGTTCAGAATCCCATTCTACCACGGTTCTCGCATCGTCTCTTCCGCTCCTCTCGCACGTGCCTGCGCGCGCGTCCACACACGCGTGGTCTCCTGCCTGCTCTGCGGCCCTGAGGTCGGCGGTTCTCTCCAGCGTGACTGTTCACCGAGCGTGCGCGGTGGGGATGGGGGAGAAAAAATGGTTAGAATACGTGGCAGCTTCACTTGTGCCGGACCCAGTTTTCTCGCTGCGCGATGCGAGCGCCCCCCAGGGGACTCGATGTTCCTGGCAGTCCCATGTTCCCCAGCAGGGAGCGGAGGCCCCCGGCGCAGCGCCCCCCGCGCCTGGTCTCTGTCGGGTGGCGGGGTGTCTGCTCTCTGCTCTCTGAGTCCAAAGGGCCCACTTGCTTGTATCCACTTCACGCTTTCCCTCTTCTTTCCGCCTCAAGTTTATTCTACTTTGACAGGTAAGGAGGCCAGGTCACAGAAAGCTAAAATGTTGTTTATCTGAAGAATTTGTCATTTTAACCCTAACTCCTCTTCCATTCTGTGGTGTCTAACTCAGTACTTTAGGGGGGATGTTCCCAGATTTCCCGCTCATATCGCTCCATCTCTCTATGTCATGAAGGAGTGTCATTTGACACTCACCTGCTAGTGTCACGTGTGCATATGCTGCGTCCTGTTCACATTTCGCCAGTCTGCGCTTTGTTCCTCAGCAACTCCACTCAGGGTGATTCAAAATTTCACCATATGCAAGTGCGTCTTCTTACCAAGGCAAGAAAAACAAAGCTGAGTTCTGAAAGGCTATTCGAAAGCCCAATTTTGGAAGTACAGACTCCTGAAATATTTAAATAATATTAGGCAAAAAGACACTCAGCAATCCCTGATTGTAGACTAATCACTGGTCATCTACTAATATGTTTAAATTTTTATATTTATTTTGTTAGTGTGAACTAAAATAAAATTTTAAGGCTCGCCCCCCCCCCCCACTCCCACCAGCTGACTGAATGGACCCCTTCGTGGCCAAAGGAATATCCCCAAACTAAATTGCCTGCCAGGAGGAGGGAGATCAGACATGCCTCACCATGCACCCTCCCTTCTTGGGGACATCCTTTGTAACCCATTAACAGGCCTAAGGTTGTGCAAGACAAACCTGCAGGTCCTTAATTTACACAACAAATCTATGTCCAGTGGCTTATCTCTGATAAACAGCTCCTATGTTAGAACATTCCAAGCCTTAAGACAAAGCTTCCTGTCTTTAACCAATTACAAGTCAAAGAATCTTTAAACCCACCTATAAGCTGTAAGCCCCTGCTTTGACGTGGTCCACCTTTTCGGGCCAAACCAATGTATGCCTCCCACTTACTGATTCATGACTTTACCTGTAAGCCCTGTGTCCCTAAAATGTATAACACCAAACTGTGACCCAGCCACAGCGAGTCCACTTGCTCAAGTCCTCTTGGGCCTGGCTGTGGGTCATGGTCCTCAAATTTGGCTCAGAGTAAATCTCTTTAACATTATTTTACAGAGTTTGGCTTTTTTTCCCATTGACATTAGTTTGTTTTATATTTTGCAATTCTTCTGCGTGTCCATTGACAATAATTTTC
>RJWJ010017206.1:0-33331 GCA_004363605.1 Indri indri
AAATGGAGGAAGGAGACCTCTAGAAGGGAAAAAGCAAGGAGACAGATTCACTGCTGGAGCCTTTAGAAAGATGCACTGATGACCTGGCTGGGACCGCCTCCTATTCTTCTCCTCATTTTATATCATGCTACCCTTGGCTCAGTGTTTTTTTTGTTTTTATTTTTTTCTGTGTTTAAATATTTTTTAGAGACAGAGACTCTAAAAGCTCACTGCAGCTTCAAACTCCTGGGCTCAAGCGATCCTCCTGCCTCAGCCTCTGGAGTAGCTAGGACCACAGGTGTGTACCACCATGCTGGCCTAATTTTTTTTTTATTATTATTTTTTGTAGAGATGAGGTTTCCCTATGTTGCGCAGTCTGGTCTCAACCTTCTGACCTCAAGTGATCCTCCCGCCTTGGTCCTCCAAAATTCTGGGATTACAGGCGTGAGCCACCACACCCAGCCAGTGTTATGGTGAAACTGGTTCATTTATCATCCCTGCTGCAGAATCTCAGTCTCTGCTGTTACCCCTCACTCTGAAATGCTCTTTCTCTGATTTCCTGTGTCCTAATTGATCCTATACATTCTTCCTATTTCAGTTCTTGGATCACTTCCCCAGATAAACCTCACTGACCACCTTCTCCAGTCATCTCTGGGGAAGTTGAAATCCTTCATGGGGTGCTGTGGGAGAACACTCTCGTTCTTTCTATCAGAGCACTTATTCCTCTTGCAGTTGAGCATTTATCAGAATGATGATTTGATTGATGTCTAGTTTCCAATTGCCAAAATACATGTTCATTATTATTGCTCTCCCAAATATTTTTTTTCTTTTTGAACAGTTTAGAGTGGTAGATAATTATGTTTAGTTTAAAGACAAACTAAGCCAGAGTTGTTAAATGACTCAGCCAAGGAAAACCTTAGTTTTATAATTAAAAATAGAACTCAGGTTTCTTTCTTTCTTTCTTTCTTTTTTATTTTATGTTTTTGAATTAGAGATAGGTTCTCTATACTGCTCAGGCTGGACTAGAACTCCTGGGCTCAAGGGATCCTCCTACCTCAGCCTTCCTGGTAGCTGAGACTACAGGTAGAACTCAGATTTTCTGACCATAAAAAAAACAAAACAAAACAAAACACAAAACAATGTAGGTATCTTTCAACTAAGTGTAGATTTCTAAAATAGCCTGACTCAAATATTGACATGAAAATTCCCTTGGTATTCTAGGCTAGTATCCACTTTCATTTCTCTTTTGGGACATAATCAAAATCTTGTCATCTTAAGATCTTAAAGCTCTCAAGATCTAAGAACGTATAAAAATTAGACAGTTTGTTAAGGTGACATATTCCAAGGCCATTGAAAAACTCATAACTCAGAGGACATATTAACAAACAACACAAAACCTAGAGTGGTGTCAGTTCAAGGCTGAGAAGTTAAGGAAATGTGATGAATTCATTTAAATGATGCCAAGATCATAAATTCAATATTTGTATGAAAGAAAAGTGTTAACAATAAGTGATAGAAGATTGACAAAAAATTATTTTAATAGCACAATATAAAAGCTGGCATAGAATATTATGTTGAAAACTTAATATTTGATATTTAATAAAATTAAAAAAGAAGACAGTATTGACACATGCCCTGAAAAATAGTACTCATTTTATTTTTAAATAAGTTTTATTGAGGTATAATTTATATAAATAAAATTCACAAGTTTTATGTGCATAACTTGAATAATTTGAACAATACATTTGTATTGTAACCACTACAATCTATAATTTTATGTATGTTTGGTGTGCATATATCTTTAAAAAGAAAACCCACAATAACAGCTGCTACAAGGAGAGCAGAAACACAAAAGACTCGTGGAAAATAGTTTCTCAGGAATCTGAAATCCCCAAATCCTAAAATCTCGAGATGTAACATCTTTACTCTCTACAATTTCCTCCCCATTGATTTCTTTATTAATACTGTCACTCAACCAAAAAATATGAGGAAAATACTGGACTTTATTATTTTTTCAAAGTTCAAATGCAGTAACTTTCTCATTTGTGAGAATTTTAATGTCTAAATATTTATCAAAATTACCCCCTTCTCTGCATCCTGGGTCCTTGTCATGACTGTCCTGAACTGTTGCAATAATCTAGAACAGTGGTTCTCCAAGTGCAGTATTCAGGCTAGCAACATCACCATCAACAGGAAACTTGTTAGAAATGCAAATTCTGTGCCCCACTCCAGGCCTGTAGAATCTCTGGGAGTGGGGCCCTGCATTCTGCTTTCACAAGTCTTCCAGGCGATTCTGAAGTGCATCAATGTTCAAAAACCAATGTTCTCAATTACAGTATCTCTAGTCTCATGTCCCTTAAATAGATTGTCCTCTTTGCCACCCGATTGAGCCAACAAAAACACAAACCTAATCATATCATTCTCCTCCAAAACTTTCTACCATCTTTATTTTATTATTATTATCATTATTTTTGAGAGACAGAGTGTTGCTCTGTCACCCGGGCTACAGTGCAATGATGTCATCATAGCTCACTGACACCTCAAACTCCTGGGCTAATGCAATCCTCCTGCCTCCGCCTCCTGAGTAGTTGGGATGACAGCCAAGCACCACCAAGCCTGGCTAATTTTTCTATTTTTTGTAGAGATAGCGTCTTGCTCAGGCTAGTCTTGAACTCCTGATCTTGAGGGATCCTCCTGCCTTGGCCTCTCAGAGTGCTAGGATTACAGGTGTGAGCCACCACGACCAGCCCTAACATCTTTATAACTGGAGGATAAAGTCCAAGACTCAACTTAGGGAAGTTGCTCCAGAAATCCTTCCTGGAAGCCCTGGTTTGTGGCAAATCCTCCTCCATTCCCACACAGCACTGTGCATATTTAAAAAAAAAAAAAAAAAACACTTAAGGAGGTAGTTGGAGCTTAGGCTCCCAGTTATACACACCTGAGATTAAATATTTGTTCCACCACATACTAATTGTGTATCTTTCATAAAGTGATAGATCCCTTTAAACTAGCTTTATCCTTTGTAAAGTTGGACACTATGGCACCTTCCTCAGAGTGTAAATATTTAATTCAACAATATGAATCGCATTCTGCTTAATAAGCACAAACTTGTTTTTCATTACTTATGTGTTACTTCACTAGTTATGTATAATACCTTTTTGTTACTATGACTAATCATTATCATCATGGTGGTTTTTCTGGCAACACAATGTATGTTGCAGTTCTACACTTACCTAACTGTGCTCTTTTCTAGTCTGAGATATGACAACAGCCCTGGCAAAGAGTGGGTTTTAATAAATGTTTGTGAGCTAAATCCAGTTAATGTATTATCAACCAAACATATGAAAGTTACTATAGGTGAGATAAGTGAAAGAAATACAGGATCTATATAAATAGACGCTCATTCAGATAAACAGTAATTTATATATTTATGTCACCATAGGTAACAACAAAATTACTTCATATCTATTTGGCCCTTCTTGTGTGTTACCCTTGAGAATACAAAGATTGATAAAACATAATTCTTGTCCTCACAAAGCTCAAGGCCTCATAGGGAAGACATACTAGTAAACAGATACATTACAATGATGTATTACATAAGGATAAGTGCTGTTGAAGTTGCACAAAAAAATTTGATAGGATCACAGCCTGGACAGGAAAGGATTAGGGAAATGTCGTGTCCAAACTCATAAAATAAGGTACTGCACATTGAGAATATCAAAAATACAAGCTGGCCAAAAAATATATGATTTAGTCTCTTTAAAGCCTCTTTTTTACTGCCCAATAAAATTGGTGATAACAGCTTCCCGTTGAATGGAGAAGAGATAATTCACTCAGGAAATATTTTTTATCCAATTGGGATAGAGGATTGGTAAGGTTTTGACAAATGCTGTGTTGGGAGGTTTGCCAAGAGATATTTCTATCTGAGTAGCACCTTCAAGAAGTAGGACATACATACACACTAAAATCAGGGCAAGAACACTTTCTGTCCTTCCCCAAGTAGAACTCATTAGAAGCAATGATCATGTGCTCCAAAACTGGACCTATCTTAATGTTCCACTAATTATCTCAGATGTGACTGAGACTCAGACATCATGCATAAAAATTATGACTAGAAACATGAAGCAAATTTATCTATACAATGAATAAAATCAACATACCAAATAATGTTTTTAAAATTATTATAATTTCAAAATTGAATTTTTCCATGAAAATAAAATGTTGAGTTTTCTGGAAGCTTTTTGCTCAATATCTCAGATTTTTTTTATAGATATCCTCTAAGAACTGAGCATTCCATCAAAACTTTTCCCTGAAAATTGTACATTGTTGCTGTCATTGTCAAACAGGATAGAATGGTGAATTTTTTTTTTATTAATAACACTTGAATTTTATAAATATTCAATTTTTGCATTGCAGGCTGTTTTTGCCTTGCATTAATTTACAGGGTGAAATATTCACCAGTTATTGACTAGGCTTTCAAGCAAATCTATTTAATATAAGAAAGTGGTTTACCAGAATGAGTAACTTTTTTTAGAGCTACTCATCCTTCTAGAATATGGGAGGGGATGAAATCCAGAGTGTCCCCAATGTAAAATATTATCTGCCATTTTAAGTTGCTTTTAATAACCACACATTTTCCTACACAAACAACATTTGAACTGTATTTGCAAAGGTTCCATAAAAACTCAAAATAACTGGGCAACCAACTATAGTCAGATGTCCAGTTACATATAGAGTGAATGAACAGCCTTCACCCACAAACATCTTCATACATGGATGAGGACACAAGTCTGCTAACGTGAGGGTTTCACTTTTCCTTGAATCCTCTTACACAACTAAATATGCTCCTGCATAACATTCCTAAATGTTTCTGGCCATATTTCATTCTGCTGCCTCCCTCTGATGATATGTTACTATGATAAATCATCACAGTGCACTGCTGCTCTGATGAGCTGTTGCTTCAGTACACCATTGAAGCTGTCACAGAGATGATGTATGAGAAAGGCATACTGATGATGTTTTACGCAAAAGATGGCACTGCCCGGGGAACAAAAGGTTTAGGAGAAGATTCAACATAATTACCCGATAAAAGTCAACCTGCACACAGCATGCTAGGAAATGCATTCGTGGATATGGTAAATCACTTCCCCTTGGTGTGCGGTATTTTTGGTGCTACTGTCATACGCCTCCTTCACTAAGATATAGATTGATCTATCATATAAACATTTTTTTTTTTCCCGCAGCGGATACAAAAGCTTAAAGGGTGAAATTAAAATTTACCTAAAACTCAAATGTACAGATTAACTTTGAGAATCTGTATTATTTTTCATCACTAGAGTAATTTGTCAAACTAGTTAATTGGTGCAGAAAGTTTTCATGTATTATTGAAAAAGGAAATCATTCCTACTTGCATTGACCATGCAGCACTTTTCCTGGGAAAATATCAGTGAACTGGCTAAAATCAAGGATTAATTCAGGCTTAAACACTAAATTACTTGTCATGGAATGTTTAAATGTCTGAAGAGCCACCTTCATCATGACTGCTGGGACAGTGTGCCAAATTATTCATTTAATTTAAAAATAGCCTCCTGATCCTCATTTATCTTGCTGAAGGAAAAAAAAAATTAAAACTTAGAAATACGCAGTTTCTTCAGGTTCTCAGTAAACTAAAGATTGACACTTCCTACATCTATTTCTTCATACATAGTCAATGCTAAATAAATATTTGTTAATTTAAGGTCAACTTCATAATTATTTGTTCTTTTACAATATTAGCTCTGTCTTATGATAGGAAATGTCAATCAACCCAACTACGTGAATGAAACGAGCAGAAAATATTCTAGAGGAGAAAAGGAATTTTTTTGTGCTATGTTTTTGAGGATTTTTGTTGTTGTTCCAGATTAAGGTCTTTGCAAAGAAAAATACGGGGAAATAGCCTGTACCATCATGCCATCAATAAGTCATGATTTTGCTCATCTTTCCAAAAAAATTAAGTTGACAATAAGTTTAATATTTCATCACATTCTGTTTTCATTTTCTGTGAAAATGCATTAAGGCTGGTAGAGGTGGGTTTAAAGGGAATTGTCTAAAGAGTATCTTTAAAGTTTGCATTTTCTAGAACTGTTAGAAAATGTAGGTTAGTCTCAAAAGAACCCATATAGGCTGAATTTAGTTTTTGCTTTATTCATTTTGCTACCTTCTGGAAAGTTCTTAAATTAACTACTCTCTGGAATGTTCACAGCTTAACACTTCCCCATCTTAACCAGGTTTTGGTAACCTCAAAATTCATTGTTTTTTAAAAATCTTTCCCTCTTTTTTTCTGCTATATAAAACTTACCTCAACCATCCTGACATCCTGGATGGCCACTTATTGTAATAAACCTCTCTTGTAACCATCTGCTTTTTGGCAGCTACTAACAAATGCTCAGAGAAGTCTATCCGTAATCAAAGAAATTAAAAATCAGATGCCAGCTCCCAGCTTGGAAACTGGAGACATATGGAGGTGACAGAAATAAAGTAACATGTGACATCATTCAATGCCGCCCCTCTGATCAATATTTTGTATCCATATTAAACTTGAGAGGTTTAGAGGGCCAATTTATTTAAAAAGCAGTTGGAAGAATACCAGTTGCTTATTCTTTTTCTTGAGTCAGGTCTTCATGTTTCAGATGTTTTGGTAAAACTTCTAGAAATGCAGAATCAGAGGCTTAAATACAAGATACCTAGGAATTGAATTCAGTCCACTCTGGCCCTTTGTTTAAGAAATAGCTTGGAGGATTTTCTACATGTCAGGCTGTGCACTACAAAAAATAACATGGTGCATGGGGTTGGTTAAAAGGACCACAACAAGACTGATACACTTTTCTTTCATAGAAAAAAAAAAAACTATAATAGAATTCACTCTCAGAATATTTTCTAAGTAAAAAAATAATAATAAAACTAAATAACATAGAAAGGTCTCAGTTAATGCCAGAATCACTTCACAATAACAATACATCAAATAATATACATCCTTAAAAAGGCCATTTTGTTCCATGCCTCTTTTATATAGAAAGCTTACTCAGATTGTATGAGAGAGTTGAAAATCATTTATTTCCTTAAATTTTTTTTGAAACAACTTTTCTTAATTATGACAACCACGTTAGGAAAAAAAAGAAATTTGAAACATAAGAAAGAGATGAAAGACCACTTTTTATAGTAATTATTAATATTTCTTTATAAATACAGTTCTCTAGTTGCTTACGATCAAGCATATTTTCTTACTTTTCTTAAACTCTCTTCGCTAAGTCAACATCAAGAATGAAATAATGTGTTGAGTAAGTGAAGAAATGCCAAAAAATCATTAGTACCAAAAATACATTCAACACTTAGTATAAAATCTGTCTATCTCTACATACAATGAGTGCATCACTTTAGACATTGTATGCAATGCCATCACACACATGAATATCCCCAGTAAATATTAGTTTTTAATTTTTCCTACAGAAAGCAAGAATATCTTCAGCATGTGAACACAGTTTAGAGAATGTAAAGTGCTATAGCCCAGAATCATCTTCATGTGGAGATTTGAACCACGCTGTTCAAGTATTGATTAGCCCAGTGTAATGGAAAGAACATGTGCTTTGGATTCAGACAAACAACTGTTTCAACTACTTTTTGAGAGTGCGAATTTGGTAAATTTCTTAACATTTTGAGACTCTATCTTAAAATAGAAATAATAACACCTACCTTAAAGGGTTGCTGCAAGTATTCAGTGCAATAACTTCAGAAAGTATAGTGCTGGTTGGAAATGGGTACTCAAGGACATTCATTGCACCCTTAACTCAAACCAGATTTATAGATAATTAATTATCATATGCTTAGATTGATATCAAAGTATTCTATGATCAGACTCTAGGTGAGGTTTTTAATATGCTTGCTATTCTGTCAAAAATATATAATCCCTTTATATTTACATAGCAGAAATGCTAGATTATCAAGAACTCAGTGGCAATTAGGAGCATAGTACCAAATATAGGAGGAGAAAACAGCCATAATTAGAGTCTATAGAAGAGAAAGAGCTCAAAGCGGTGATTAATACTTGCTCTGTTTGAATGCAAAGAGCATACTTTTTCCGTCAATGCTAGGTTTGTGCATGTGTACAATGTTGCCTCACTCTACTTTGCAATACTGTTTCAGTCTACCAGAATGTAGGTCAAAATCTAAGTGGCTAAGCCTAACATTTACATAACAATAAAGTTCTTTTAGATATTATCAACTTATTTATTGAAGTAAAAAGCTATTACACGGCAGGGTGTGGCGGCTCACACCTGCAATGCTAGCACTCTGGGAGGCTGAAGTGGAAGGATCACTTGAGCTCAGGAGTTTGAGACCAGCCTGAGCAAGACCCTGTCTCTACTAAAAATAGAAAAATTAGGTGGGTGTGGTGGTGCACACCTGTAGTCCCAGCTATTCGGGAGGCTGAGGCAGGAGGATCGTTTGAGCCCAGGAGTCTGAGGTTGCAGTGAGCTCAAGGAGCTACGATGATGATGTCACTGCACTCTAGCAGGGGCAACAGAGTGAAAAAGCCATTACATGATTTAAGTAAGTAGTCCTCTGGTGAAAATGATTGAAAAACAGATTTTTATATAACTTTTATGATTATTACAAATGCGAAAATCCTGTTTTCATAATAAGAAAATCTATGGTATATCATTTGACCACAATATGGTGTGTTTTTTTAGAGTGATATTTTGAATATTATTACACTTGGTCTTATAAATATGTGGTTTAGCAATTAAGCAAAAGCAAACATTAACAAAAATAATCCTAAACAGATTGCAATAGCAAATAGAAATCATGAAGATTGAACAGGGCTACAAGAATGTTATCTACCTAAAGTAGTAAATGATTAAAGTAATTTTCAGAATTATGAGAAAAAACAAAGAACGCCCACAGAAAAAAACCTTACCATAGTAACCTCAGCCTTTACATTATGGCATTCCATCTGTTTCTTATAGGGGTAATGTATTAAAGTATCTCCCGTTGTAATACCAAGGAAAGAGATGATTTGATATTTATAAGTGTCATTAATACTGTGTTATACGATCTCTATGTATAAAATTTGGGAAAAAATGTTTCTCATTCTCACCTTCATTCATCTGTACTTTAGAAGTCATTCCCTTCATAGTAACGAGTTTTGTGTTGAAAACCACAGGACGACAGCATTGAACAGAGTTCAAGATTCACTAAAATGAAAATTGTTTTTCAGCTTGATTTCTTTTAAGCCACCTTAACTTCAGTCTCATATCTGACTCATGATTTAGGATCTATCACTTTGTTGCCCTGACTTCAGTTTTCTTTTTTCATGAGTCATAATAAATAGCATGACCCTATAAAGTACAGCCTAAGGTAGTAAAGTAGTATTAATGTAATAAAAGTAGTTCATCTTAACCCGTAAGACAGTTTTGCCATGTGGATTTGGAGTATGATATTGTAGCAATTTATAAGCTCACAAAAAGTAATTTTGGCAAATGTAGCATTATATATATATTACTTTGGCGAAAATCTTAGATTTATTTTATTTTCTCATTAAGCAGTGGCACCTTTAATACATTATAGCTAATGAAAATCTCAACAGATTCTTTGTTGTAACTGCGTGTGTGCCTATGTTTTAAGACTTGTAGAAGGCAAATGGACTAAGGAGAAGCAATTTAAGTACCACCTATGCATAATTTGCCACTGCAACTTAGAGCAGGGTTTATAAACAGGACTACAGTTGGGATTTTTTTTTTTTTTTCCATATGGCATTTTTCCTCCATGCTTACCCAGAATGTCTATACAGAAAGGAAATTTTCTTCTCGAAATATTCTTTTCATCACAGTTCCCACCATCCACCTCAAGCATTAAGTTCTCTGCTTTCAATTAGATATTTTTATAACACCTAAAAAAAGAATGAGTGAACAGGAAGCAACATGAAGGAGGCAGACTAAATACTGTTGAACAACCAGGGTTTGGATATAAATAAAAAGAGAGAAAATAGGCACATATAGACTAAAAATAGTTATGATGCATCTCACAATATTATTTGGAGTGAATTTTGGTTATGGAAAGCAAAGATAATGGATGAAGGATCAGAAAATTTGGCTGCAACACTGATTCTACCAGTAAATAGTGTATTATATTTAGTAAACTTATTTTTCTGAGTTTCACTATATTCATAAAAGGGATAGAGTTCATGACCTTCATTATCCTTTCCAGCTTTAAATTTCTACAATGTTGATATAATTTCATAAGAAGAAAATAAAGGCACCCCACTTTTGTTTAAGCACACAGTTTTAGACATAAGAATTTGTCTGGCAATGTGTAAATTAAAGGGCTCAAAACAAACCCATGAGTCAGCAACAACTACAATGCAATCTTGATGACAAGATAACAACCACTCAAAGGGACTATAAAATGCAGCCATTTGATACTTTGCAATTTGTTTACCTTCAGAGCTGTGTCTTTGAGCAAAACTGTCTAATGCTCTGACCCCACACTCTTAAATGCTCATGAGTCAATGTCCTCATATAATAATTGGAACACGCAGGTGCAATTTTTCTTGGCGTTGTATGAAGAGCTTCATTCTTTACTTCACTTTTTTTGGCTCTAGCAAACAGAAAGTTGCATCTACTCTATCCCACACGGAATGGAACACTATGCTCAAAATGGAATCTAATAGAAATTACCATACCGGTATCCACCCCAATTGTAACACACATACACACACAAATATTGACCAACATTTGGCAAAGTAGGGCTAAGACTCTAGATATGAAGGAGTGAATGATGGAAGACAACACTCTTGCCACGAACAATAAAGAAAACTAAAAATGGTTCAAAAATAATCTATTTAAACAGGGCTAATAAAGAATAATAAAATAGAGATTCTGAAGAGAGAAGCACCTCAGAAGGTGTGCTGCCTGTCTGAAGTGGCTTTTTCCCTGGAGAAATTGAAGAATGTTGGCACAGGGTGAGAGATTAAGAATTTGAGTTTTGCCACAACAGTTTTGTCACAGTTTTCCCTGTGATTGAGGGGCAGGAAATCCAATATAGCTTTTTGTGATCTTGAAAATTTGGAGAGACAAAAAATTGGAATCTGAAGTGTCTCAAAAGTAGAATCAGTTTTCTTTGCAAGATATTTACTGAATTCTGAAAGTAGGCATGGCAGAAGATCAAAACACTAAGCGAAAGTCTGGGAGATGGACACATTGGAAGCTCTGACTCCGGCGGGGCAAGGGCAATATACATAACCTAAACATTTGTACCCCCATAATGTGCTGAAATAAAAAAGAAAAAAAATTTAAAAATAAATAAAATGAATTTTCCATTCAAAAAAAAAAAAGTCCATGAAAGCAGAATTTATAGCAATCTCCTCTGATGATAGGATAAATATTAGAACAAAGTTATCTCGAGAGCAAGGTCCTCAAAAGCTCATAAGTTCTAAGTTTAATGTCCTATAAGAGAATATGTGTAGCAAAGGGACAATGGGACTAAGCCTTACCAAAATTTACTGACCTCAGTTCTTGATTTCATTAAAGCAATCAGACAACACTATATATTTATGGGAAAAGAAGACAAACAAAAGAAGGAACTCTCTCTAAAGGAAGACAATAGCACCTGGAAATTCTACAATGTTTCACCCCAAGTTCTAGCACTCAACCAATCTCAGTAGCCACACCAACAAAGAACCGAAAAACAGGAGAATGTTTCTTCTTTTGATAATGACCAATAAACAAGGGAAAAACACACCACAGAAACAGTTCATAGGTAATTCAAATATTGCAATATTGTAAACTATACAATAGCATCCAATAAAAAAAATTAAATATCTTAAGATTGATATGTTTAATAAAATAGATTGCATATTAAATAGATGAAAACATTACTATTAGAGAACTTATTCTATAATCATTTGTTATACATTTTATAAGAACATAAATTCAAGAAATAAATTAAGAAACCAATGGATGGTATTGACATCAGAATAAATATGGTATAAGATCAATAAAAAAAAATCCAAACTGAGGCAAAAAAAAAAAAGTCTTAAATACATGTAGGATTTAGTGAAAAGATCCAACATATATATATTTAGAATCTCAAAAAAGGGAAAGGTTATGGACATAAAGAATGCTAGAGCAGATAATGACCAAGGATTTCTTAAACTTATAAAAGACATCAACACACATATCCAAAAAGTCCTATATATGGGGAAAGCAAAGTAATCATAGTTTTTCCCTGACTGCTTGAAAAGTGGAATGTTGCAAATCTGCTCACATAGTCTCAGGAAACTACATGATAAGCATGCCTCTGAATTCTGAACTTTTAAAATGTCAGGGTTTTTAGGCCACCCTTTCTGGTGGAAATGTGTTAACATCACAGTCAAGGATATTGAGACTGAGGCTTCTGACTTGCTAAAAAAAAAGACATCACCTATATTACAATGGAAGCTTTGCACATCACGCTACATTCTGGCCTACCTACTAGTGGGAAATGCAAGAGAATTTAAGCCACCTGAAGGAGTAGTGCAAAACACATATTGGAAGTTTTGCCAAATGAATGCTAATGGGTCTTGGTTCTTAGGTGGCAGTATGATAGCAAGGAAGACACCAACAATGCCAAAGACATCATACCAAGTGCCATTATTCTATGCAGTGGATTTTCAGTCACAATGTCTGGAAGAGATAGGGAAATAGTAAAAACTAAATTCATGCCCCCAGGGACCATTCACATATTTTACTTACTGTACTGAACTGTTCATTTGAAATATTGCATCTCTTACTACTCCTGCAAATTTTAACTAGTTTATCAAGGCAGTAATTTCCTTTTCTCCTACTAGAATGCTCTATTATTGTTTTTGGACCACCCCTGAGGGGATGCGGAATCAGATTAAAGGAATAACTCACATGTCTGATCATCATTTCTCTACATGTTTATTTTCCCGACCAGAATCCACTGTGGACTTTATGAGCATTCACAATACAAGCATGTAAAACACCAACAGTAATTATATATTCAGAAGTGAAAGTCACCACAGTACATTATTGTGTGCCATCCACAAAGATGGAAGATAACATAAAGTAGTATATTTCACAAATGAAAAATAACTGTGTGAATTAAAACAATGTTAAATGTTCTCCCCTGCCACATGCAAAAAAAGATAACTATGTTAGGTGATAGATATGTTAATTAGTTTGACTGTGGTAATCATTTCAAAATGTATACATACATCCAAATATCTTATATACTATAAATATATATATACATTTTATTTGTCTACTATACCTCAATAAACCTGGGGGTGGCAAATAATGTCTATAGGCAAAACCTTAGAATTAATAAGTGAATCCTACAAGAAGTTGGATACAATGTCAATAGAAATAATTAACTTGTATATAAGAAACAAAGAAGCTGAAAATTAAATTTAAAAGTGATGCCATTTGGAATAGCATCAGAAACTTTATATACCAAAGACTAAATCTAAAAATACCACAATTGTATTTGAAAGAAAATTTTCAAACTCTAAATAAAAGGAAAATATTCCTTTGTTCATAAATGAAAGACTGAATATTAAGAAGTCAATTCTTCCTTAATTGATCTAAGGGTTCAATCCATACAAATCAAAATTTCACAGTGTTTCTTTTTTGGGTATGGAAATTGACAAACTGAATCTCAAAAAAAAAAAAATGAAAATACAAACATTCAAAAACTTTTAAGAGATGTTGAAGAATAACAAAACTAGGTGGCTTACACTATAACATATCAAGGCCAATTATAAATCTATAGTAATTATAACAGGGTGGTTGTTGGACAAGGTAGACAAACAACTAGTAAAACAGAGTTGAGAGCCCAGAAATAAATCCACTCTTATACAGGCACATACTTTATAACATTAGTGAAAAATGAACATTGACTCAACTTTACGTAAAAAGAAATAAATGTACATTGTGTTGATTTATATGTTGAATGTAAATTAATAATAAATATTTTAGGAAAAAAACATGGGAAAGTATCATCATGTCCCATAGCAAAATTTTCTTATGTAGAACACAAAAAGTACTAACCATAATGGGAAAACTATAATTGAATTACATTAAAGTTAAGAACTCTGCTCATCAAAAGTTATCACTGAGTGGGAAAAGATATTTTAGACACATTTTAAAATGACTTCAATGAAGAATATATAACTCTTGAAATCAGTTAGCCCTTCCTGTGCTACCCAGAGAGAGGTCCATACAGAGTTGTTCTGGATTCCCAATGTAACTGAAAGGGAAACTTTCACAATGTCCGGAGCCCTTGGTGTCCTGCAAATGAGGGAGGAGGATATCCTCAAATTCCTTGGGGCAGGAACCCACCTAAGTGGCAACAACCTTGACTTCTGAATGAAACAGTACATCTACAAAAGGCAAAGTGATGGCATCTACACCATAAATCTGAAGAGGACCTGGGAGAAGCCTCAGCTGGTGGCTTGTGCCACTGTTGCCACTGAAAACCCGGCTGATGTCAGTGTCATATCCTCCAGGCTGCGCCGAAGTTTGCTGCTGCCACCGGAGCCTCTCCTGTTGCTGCCACTTCACTCCCAGAACTTCCACAAATCAGATCCAGCCAGTCTTGGGGGAGCCATGTCTGCTGGTCATTACGGACTGCAGGGCTAACCACTAGCCTCTCACAGAGGTGTCTTATGTTAACCTGCTTACCATTGCTCTGTTTAACACTGACTCTCCGCTGCATTATGTGGACTTCGCCATTCCACGCAACAAGGAAGCTCAGTTAGTGAGTCTGATGTGGTAGATGCTAGCCTGGGAAATTTTGCACATGGGTGGCACCATTTTCTGTGAACACTCATGGGAGGTCGTGCCTGATCTCTCCTTCCACAGAGATCCTGAAGAGAGTGAAAAGGAAGTGAAGGCTGCCGCTGAAAGGGCAGTGACCAGGCAGAAATTTCAGGGTGAATGCTCTAGCTCCTGAGTTCGCTGCTACCCAACCAGAGGTCTGCATGGCAGTGAAGGCATGCAGGTGCCCTCTGGGCCTACCCAGCAGGCCCCTGCTGAAGACTGGAGTGCTCAGCCTGCCAGGGAAGACTGGTCTGCAGCTCCCACTGCTCAGACCACTGAATGGGTAGGAGCAACCACTGACTGGTTTTAAGCTGTACTTCCTCCGGCTCACAAGGTGGAAATAAGGTTGGTGGAAAATAAACATCAGTTTCTAAAGAAAAAAAATAAGTTAAAAGAGAACAGACAACATAATTTAAAAATAATAAATAAAAAATTTTCCATAAGTGTTTCACAAAAGAAAATATCCCATAGCCAACTAATGCATTAAAAGATGTTCAACTTCATGGCCGTTAGTATAACATGAATTAAAAGTGTAAAGCAATAGTACCACATATCCATCAGAAAAGCTAAAAAATAAAGGCAGATTATATCAGCTCTTTGTGAGCATATAAAAACAACCAGGTCTCTCATATATTGCCAGTAAAAATGTAAATTGGCCTATTCACTTTGGAAACAGGTGCCATATATTATATAAAGCTGAAAATATGCATTCCTTATGATCTAGCAATTCTCTTAGGATACAAGGATGTCCAAAAAAATGCATACATATGTTCACCAAAAGGCATTTACAGTTATATTCTTTGCGTCACTATTCATAGTAGCCAAAAAATGGGGGAGGGGCTGAAGTCCACAAACTGATGCGAAGCTCTAAAGGGTTATGTGTGTGCTGTGTACATGAGCTGAGTATTGTCCAGATTTCTTGGGAAGCTGATTCTAAGTGGAGATGAGCACTCAGGGTGTTCATGGGGGTGTGTCCTTGGGGTCAATATCCTCATGTGGCAGGGAGAGGATGAAAGTAAGCTTGGACAGAGGGAAAAGTCAAGATGCAGTCACAATGAAAGACTCACCTGACCTATGGGGAGCTCTGAGGCTGGACTTCTCTTAAGAGTTTTCTCAGGTATTGGTGAGGGAATCAGGCTTCCATCCCTCAGTGGGGACAAATTATTGAATGTCGCCTGACCCTGGAAGAGACGTGATTTGGGTCAGGCAGTTTTCTTTAGCTTAGGCAACCCAAAGTAGGTGCCAGCAATAGTCATCTTCCCACAGCACTTCCGGCAGGTAGGGGAAGACATTCTCCACACCTTCAGGGGCATCTCGGTGGCATGACACAGCACCCACCACACAGAGATTCTCATTCAAGGGCTGAAAGAAAACAAAGTGTGACAACAGGGAAATGGAACATTCAACAATATTGAAATAAGGAGAACTATAACTCCTATTCAACTATCTTAAATTCTCAGGAAAATTCTTCCCTGTAACTAACTTAATCTCTCATGGGTCAGTTTTAAATTTGTTTAAATCTAACATCAAAAAGTAAAATTGCTATTCAACAAAAGAAAACTTACTTCTACCCTTTCAAAGCTAGCACTATAACTTATACCTATAACCCCACGCAAAGATTTTAAATTGCTGAGCTAAACATTTCAATTCACAAAGGCATTTGCATTTTCTCTTGTAAAAACCTTTGAAAGAATTCAGTAGAGTAGCAACCTTCTTTTGTTTGTCATATCTCTCATAATAAGAAATGAGCCAGATTAGAAAATAGAAAAAAATCACTCCCTCAAACTATTTAGCGACATTTTGACTCAATATTTTCCCAAACTCTAAAGCTGTGGTCCCTAACTCCTGGGCCATGGACCAGTACCCATACTTGGCCTATTAGGAATTGGCCACACAGCAGCAGGTGAACAACCAGCAAGCCAGCCTGAAGCTTCGTCTGTATTTACAGCCGCTCCCCATCATTTGCATCACTGCATTGGCTCCACCTCCTGTCAGATCACGGGAGGCATTAGATTCTCATACTGCACTGTAAACTGGGCATACGAGGAATCTAGGTTGTGGCTTCTTAAGAGAATCTAATGCCCGATGATCAGAGGTGGAGCTGAAGTGATGATGCTGGGGAGCAGCTGCAAATACAGATTATCATTAGCAGAGAGGTTGGACTGCACAGTAAATGTAATACGCTTGAATCATCCCGAAACCATCCCTTCCCTGCCCCGCATCCGTGCAAAAATTGTCTTCCATGAAACTGGAAGGGAAGTTGGGGACTGCTGCTCTAAAGTGAATAGTTGGATATTTTTGTTGCCATGTATCATTTGGCAATAATCAGAGGCATGGATGAGACTGATTAAATGACTATTATAGTTTGTTTCCTTAAGCTTGATTGAGATAGTAAAAATACCTCAAATATTTCTACTATGTATGTGTATTAATCACCCTGCCTATTATCATCATAAATCATTCTTTCCACTAATGACATACTCTTCACACTAATAAGTGAAAATTAAAAAAGCAAACAAAATAATCTATAGCAGGAAGACACTTGATGATTTAGTAAATTAAATGAAGCTGAGCCCAATACATCTCATTAACAACTGTCTGTGTTATATGGTCCCCTACCCTTCTGCAATAAATGCCATCTATTAGGTGCAAAAATCTTAGGCCACAAGGAAATTGTATTACTGTTAGATAGCTTTATGATACCACAGAAAAGTAAGAGATTTGCTATCACCTCTAAAAGGCCAGACTATGGTGTCAGAAAATAACAGAACCTGGGTAAACTAAAGCATTGCTACCCCCCTAGAACATGGTCTGACACAACTCATGTCAGGAAATACACTTTCTTCCTTTGAATTTATACAAATTCCCAGAAGTCAGGAATGGTTTTCCATGTTTATGTTTCCTATGCATGGTATGAATGCCATGGTCATCAATTGAAAGCTTACACTTTGTCAGTCACCAGTGTAAGTTGTTGTATTTGTTAACCAATTTAAACCATGTAAAACCCTTTGGAGATAGGTTTTTATTTTTATCTCTGTTTTAAAGATGAAGAAATGAAGTCACAGAGAAATCCAACACTGTAATCCTAGCACTTTGGGAGGCCAAGGTGGGAGGATCACTGGAGGCCAGGAGTTTGAAACGAGCCTGGCAACATAGCAAGCCCTCATTTCTACAAAAAAATAAAAATAAATAAAAATTAGCCAGGTGTGGCAGCAGATGTCTGTAGTCCTCGCTACTCAGGATGCTGAGCCAGGAGGATCACTCTAGCCCAGGAGTTTGAGGTTGCAGTAAGCTCTGATTGTGCCACTACACTCTAGCCCAGACACAGAAGGAGATCTAGTCTCAAATAGTAATAATAATGTCAATAAGTAAAAAATCTATTTTATGTCTTCATCCTTTTCCAAATTTAATAATAAGGAAAAATAAATCCTAATATAAATGTTTTATAAAACATTTATTGACTCAACATTTTCTCAAAATTGGTTACTTCCCTTTTAAGAAATTTCGCATTCCATTTTCATTTTTTATACATTTGCTGTGAAACTACTGAGAATCATGTACATTATATTCCTCAATACTACTTATTTTAGTGCCAGTTAATTATGATATGCTTTCTTTTTCCTAGAATAGGTAGTACATAAATCATGTTTTTCTTATTTCCTAGAATTCAAGAACATTTAGAAACAGATTTTAAACTTGGACCTCAAAACAAAGAAATAACACTCCTAGTAGCTTACTGGCTTTCTTCATTTTTCTTTGTTATTTAAAAAAAAATTAGCTTTTTGTAGTAAATGAGCTTAAATATGTTTTAGAAAGAGGCATGAAATAAAATACTTTAATAAGCTGATAGGCAAAAAAATAAATATTAAATAATATATTGGACATGAAAGTTGCAGTTTGATGGTATAGAGATTACTATAATTGCACAACCTTTATGTTCACATTCTGGAAGTATAATTTTTGTGCTACATTAGTTGTACATGCAGGTATAAATATAAATATAAAAAAATGCCCTGAATATGTCCCATTATCCCTACAACTGTATGTTATTTGTTACCTACATGTGCCAATTTTATTCTGAGAATATGGTCACTGTAACTCCAAAACAAATTTGGTAGGTGCAGGTCACTTAAAAACATCCAATTAAACCATGTTCTTTTTATATTAGATTTGCCATTATTTCTTCTCAATCAACCAAAATAATTGTGTTTGCCTGTTTTTAGAAGAATAATTGTCTAGCATCTTCAGTGGAAAAAGGACTCAAAATGCCATACGGATGATGCAAGGAAAGCAATAGACTCAGGAATAGAACAATGTTGGCACTGTGGTACTGCGTGTGTAAAAGCTGCAGAGGAGAGAGGGTTCTCCCTGAGCCTGATGGTATGAGGTTTCATGGAGAAGATGAGATTTCTGAGATCAAGCCTTAGAAAGTAACGACTTAGAACAGATGAAATCAGGAATTCTGTCAGCTTAGTTACAGAAGTTGGAATATTCCAGGCTTCAGCAGATGGATCATATGAGGAACAGTGAGGAAAGTAATCTTAAAAAGTTAAAATACCACCCCTCTCAAAGAAATGGCAAATGTGTAAATGAAGATAAAAATTTCCCCCCGATTGATACCTGCCCCTGGACCCCATCTTCTTTTCCACTGTATTTCCACAGGGTCTCTTTTAGTCTTAAAATTTAGGCAGGTGACAATCTCTCCCTGCCTCAGTTTGCCCAGCTGTAGAGTAGCAGGATCTAACTCACAGGATTATTGTGAGATTCGAATGTGCCAATGCAGGAAAAACACTCCGTACGGTGTCTGGAGCATAGAAAACCATCAATAAACGCCAGCCATTATTATTATGTCAATGCTAAATAAAAACTTCTTTGGCCTCATATATACTTTTAATGGCTTCAACAGTTCTCTTTCCTCATTGAAGTCTAGCAACATCTCTTGATACCTAAACTTACTCGGTTTTAAAGAACAGAGAGTGTCCTCATTAGAGTTCTCTGGAAAAACAGAACCAATAGGACAGAGATAGATGGATGGATGGATAGATAGATAGATGGACGTATTATAAGGAATTGGCTCACATTACAGAGGAGGCTGGGAAATCTCAAGATCTGCAATGGGTTACCTGAAGACCCAGCAGAGCAGATGGTATAGTTCAAGTTCAGCTCCAAAGGCCTCACAAACAAGAGAGCCAATGGTGTAAGTTCCAGTCCAAGTCCAAGTCTGAAGCCCAGGGCAGACCGATATCCCAGATGGAAGATAGTGAAGCAGAGAGAGCAAATTCTTTCTTACCTTGCCTCTCGTCCTGTTGAGGCCTTCAGTGATTGGATGAGGTCCACCCACTTTGGGAAGGGCAATTTGCTTTAATCTGTCTCCCAATTCAAATGTTACTGTCATCCAGAAACACACTCACTGACATATCCAAAATAATGTTTAACCAAATGTCTGGGCTCCCCATTGAACAGTCAAATTGACACATAAACTGTCACAGAGAAGGAAAGTTCACATTGCCCACTCCCATTTGGTCTTTTATTTTGGCTAGTATTTCTCAATTTCCTAGTATCCCGCTGAAATTGCCCTTAGCAATGTTACCACTATTCTGCATGTGGCCAAATCTTTGCATCATTCTGTTCCCCTCATCTGGTTTGTCCTAGTTCTAGCACTTTGGGAGGGTGAGGCAGGAGAATCACTTGAGGCCAGGAGTTTGAGACTAGCCAGAGAAAGAGCGAGACCCCATCTCTACAAAAAATAGAAAAATTAGCTGGGCATGGTGGCACATGCCTGTAGTCCCAGCTACTCAGGAGGCTGAGGCAGGAGTGTCGCTTGAGCCCAGGAGTTTGAGGTTGCACTGAGTTATGATGACACCACTGCACTCTGGCCTGGGCAACAGAGCGAGACTGTGTCGCAAAAAAAAAAAAAAAAATAATTTACTTTTCTAGGCCTGCATTTTCTACCTGACCTTGAAATTTTTAGTATTTTGAGCATCTTGCCCTTTAAATACCATAAAAGCAGGTTATTCATCTTTTGTGTCTCAGGCTCCAAAATTGCTCTTCTGTATTCTGCTCTGTAATGCAGGCCAGGAACTCTGCAAACTGCAGGTCTCAGACTCCTTTGTCAGATGGCTCCTTGGCCTGCTTATTTGTCAGTCTGCCTAAGAGAGAAACTAGAAGATGAGCAGAGGCAGTTTTGCTACCCTGCTGACATCATCCTTTCTGGTCAGTTTGCCCTACCCCTCAGATAATTTTGGGCATTCTCAGAATTCACCTCATTTTACTTCAGTTCCGCCAGGGGGAAACCATTTCTCCAAGCTCTTCTGCTTTTCAAATAGTGTTTCTGTTTTCCCGACTGGATCCTGACTGATATATCATTACATGCTGACAATTTCACATTTAGATATTCAGCCCAGAGCTGGATTCCTACCCATATAATTAACTTGTTTTTCCTTTAACAGATTGACTGTAGTATAATTTGAATACCATGAAATTCACTAGATTTAAATATACAATTCAATGACTTTTAGTATGTTTACATAGTTGTGCAACTATCACTGCAGTCTAATTTTAGAACCTTTCCATCACCTCCAAGGAAAAAAAAAATCCATATCTTTATATAGTCGTTCCCCATTCCCACATGTAGCCACAGGCAACAACTAATTTACTTTCTTTTTCAATCTATTTACCTTTTGTGGACATTTCATTTAAATAGAATCAGACAATATATGGTCCTTTTGACTGCCTTCTTTCACTTGGCATAATATTTTTGAGGTTAATCCAAGCTATAGCACGTGTCTGTATTTCATTTTTTGTTGTCAAATAATATTCCCTTGTATGTACACACCATATTTTGCTTATTCGTTCACCAACCGATGGACATTTTCCCCCATTTTTTGGCCATTATGGATACGGCTGCTATGAAAATTTGCAAACAAAGACGAACATATATTCTAATTTCTCTTGGATATACACCTAGGAGAGGAAATGCCAGATCATATGAAAACTCTATATTTAACATTTTAAGAATCTGCCCAACTATTTTCCAAAGTGGCTATAAAAATTTACATTCCCACCAGCTATATATGAGGATTTTAATTTCTTCACATAGCTATCAACACGTATTATTGCCTGCCTTTTTCATTTTAGCCATTCTTGGGCATGTGCATGTGAAGTAGTACCTTGATGTGGCTTTGATTAACATTTTTTGAAAATAATTTTGAGCATTTTTTCATGTGCTTATTGGCAATTTGAATAACTTCTTTGATGAATGTCTACAAGTATTTTGCTCAATTTTAAAAGATCCTTATTGGGTTATAAGAGTTTTTCAAAATCTCTTACAAGATGTATAGTTTGCAAATATTTTTCTTATGAATTCACTTTTTTTTAAATAACCTTAAAAATAGAGAATGATTATGTCGTAGCACAAAAAATGTTTGAGACCAAGCCTCTCTATCTTACTGTAGAATGGAGTCAGACAGAGATAGTTATGTTTCAAATGCTTCAAGCAGCAGGAAGGACAATAAAACACTTCAGTTATACTATAACATCACCTGCATTGTTTCAGTATCTTAGTGGTGCCTTTGAAGTACAAAAGTTTTTAAGTTTGACAGTCTTATTTTTTTCCCTTCTTCGCTTCTGATTCAGATGTTTATCTAAGAAATATGTGCAGTACTTATTTGTTTTTTCCAATTTATTTTATAGTTCTTAAATTTACATGTGTGATCCATATTGCCTACACTTATAATTAACCTCTACTTGGTATCTTCACTTACATGACTGATAGCATCTCAGACTTTGTATTTCAGAGTCATGGTGCAATTGGAATTTTTCAATAATCATGAAATTTTCTCTCCGCAGACTTCCCTTTCTAAGCAAGTGGTGAGAGTATTCATTTATTTAATAAATGTCAAACCTTGAATCATCTTGCGTCCTTTCTTTTCCTTACTTCTCCTCTTTCACTTTCGGCATCTCCATTTTGTCCAACTCTTTGTATTTTCAGTAACATTATCCTAAAATCAGTCAGCTTACTAGTTTCCGTACCGATCTCACCACTTCCTCCCTGATAGATACAATCTACACTCCACGTAAAAGCAAAACTGGTTTTTAAACGTTTAAATCTGATTATGTCAGTCCCTTGCTGAAAACAATGCAGAGGCTCTTAATGGGTTTTGATTGTTTATTTCATGCTATAGCCCTTTTTGGCAGTCTGGGGCAGCCTATGTGTCCTTTCTCAGAGTAGTAGTTTTAAATGCATGAAATAAAATACATAGTATTACAAAGAAACATGTTGAAATATACATACATATATATATATATATATATATATATATATATATATATCTCAAGTTATTTCAAAAAACTAATTTGTGAGATAACGTTAGGACTTCTGGGCCCGTGATAGGAGGAACAGTCCCAGAAATCTCTAAAATGCCTTCAGAGTCTTTCTCCTACTGTCCCAATGAATAGGCTCTGGCTTTGTTTTATCCAACTAATCTCTTTATCAAACAGTTGCTGGGTCATACCCTTGCTCTACTCCCCGAATACATTACTTCATTCTTTACATGGCCATGCCCAGTTTTCATGGGACTGGATTAGTTACCACAAGAGGAAGTTGTTATCAAATGAGGATGCCTCTTGTGTTCGGTATTTTTGTCTGTGTCCACTTGCCTTTACATTTCTCCAGCATGCTATGACATAGCACAAGTCCTTGTCCCATGAAATTTTCCAGATTTTTCCAATCTACTTCCCTTTTCATTATAAACAAACATTCTGATCCCATAGCTACCTCCTTCTCAACCTTCTGAGAGAAAATTAAGTGTCTTTTCTTCAGAGGGGCCTTCCTAATCAATCACCAAAAGAAGAGGATCTCAATTAATCTTTATCAGTGCACTCCATTATTGCCTTAATAAAATGAATCATACCGTTTTATTATTTTATGCAATTGTTTTACTTAATATATGTCCTACTAAAACATAAGCTTATGGGATTATGGAATATATCTATAATGCCCTTAATTCTATCTCATCCCCTGACATAGTGAAAGTGCCAATTATACGCACACATTGAGAAGTGAATGATACATAAATAAATGATCCTATAAACCTCCACAGCCTATCCCCCAGGTATCATCATTCCAAATTGGACTATGGCAATAGTTGCAGCTTTTGCTCACTTTTACCTATGTCACTCCTAATGAAACAACCAAAGCTGTCTTTTTAGAATGCATATCACATCATGTTGCTCCCTTGCATAACACCACTTGACGGCTTGGACAAAATCCATGGTCCTTACTTGGGCTATAAGGGCATGCATGGTCTCATTATTGCTTTACCACATCCATTTTATTTTTTTCTACTCTTATTAAGCTACTAAGTTATCAAGTTCATTTCTGAGAGGTGTCTTTTGCTAGTGTTATTTCTTCTTATGAGAATAAGCTTTCCCTGTCTTTACCTTTCATCCTTCAGTTTTCAACCTGTCGCCTTTTTGGAGGGACTGTCCCTAAACATGCTAACAATTGTGTTCTCCCCCATTTTCTATGATTCTGAAATGTGCCAGGCACTGTGCTTTTCAATAGGTCTGTGATGGTGCATGCAGAGTCTTCTCATTTGCATGGACCCTGTACATGCAAATCTTGAAAAGTCATAAATGTGTTCATTTTATGATATGTTTTTGCAAAAATTTAACTGCAAAGAGTTCAGACCCCTCTTTCTATTCTGGTTTATTCTTTATCAGACAGTCACTGACACTTCTTTCTATGGCATTGTAAGAGCCATGGGTATTTGCGAACATTGCAATTTGTTTTTTTTCTTAAAGAGAACCCATTAAACTTAGTGTAACCCTGGGTGAGCAAAAACTGCCATTGTCCATGCTTTAAAGTGTACAGCAGTATAGTTTCATGGGAGAGACATTAAGCAAAGGATGACACAGTAGTGTAAAGTTTGCTGTGCCGGAGAGGTGTAGAGGATCAGGAAGGCCTCTAATGAAGATTAACTTAATCATTCTAATAAATCTTTCAGGTGAGCATAAGAGATATCATCATCAATTATTTTAAAGATAATGAATCAGATTGAAAACATATGGTTTCACTAGAAATCAAAGTGATACAAATTAAGATAATGAAATACTAATTTTCACCTATCAAATTGGCAGAATTGAAGGATAATATTAAGTGATGGAGAGGTAATCATGCGGCAATGTCTCCTAGAGTTTGGGAAGCAATGGGTCATATGTATCAAGGACTTTCCAAAGGATCATATACTTTGGCCTAGTAATTTCACTCCAAGGCTTCTATCAAGGACAGGAGAAAAATTTGCATGTAAAAATTGTATGTTTTAATGTTATTATTTATAATAGTGTATCTTTGATAGTGATGAATTGAGTGATAGAGAAATTGTTAAATAAATTGAGCTACATTTATATGATAGTCATTACAAATTCTAATTTTTAAGGCTCATTAAGAAAAAGAGAAAATATGCATGATATATTATTAAGCAAGAGGAAGTAGACTGAAAATCTCTATATACAATTCAATCTTCATTATGTATAACTATTGGAGACAAATATAACACAATGATGACAGAAGTTATCTCTGGTTAAAGAGATAATACATGGTTTCTGTGTTCCAAATTTAATTTTTTATATTTCAAATTTTCTATAATTTATAGAAATTCTGTATTTATAGAATATGATGAAAATGCTACATCATATAAGCAACTTAGGTCCTTTTATTAAAGAAAGCATGTTCAGAGTACAGGCTTCTTGGACATAAATGGGGACAGCGTCCATTCATGAAGTGTTGAAAGGAAGCAAGATTCACCCTGACAGATAAACTCTGCCTCTATTAGAAGTCCCCTTTTTTGATATTTGGGTGGTGTTGGTTCATTAGCATGATGCTGCTGACAAGGGTGTTTGAAACAAAGTTTTCTGGCTTATTAAGGAAACTACAAGGGCAGAATCAAATGATTCAATGGAACCCATGATCTTAGAAAAGACCAATAATGAATACTAAATTTTAATGAAGTCCACAGTAACACTGAAATGCACCATTTCATTTGCCGTTAACCTTTCTGATATGCTACTTGGAGGTCTTTAAATTCTCAGGACAGGATACCATTTAACGACAAGGACAGGTGACTATTTCATTTAAATGAGTACACTTTACTGAAACATGGCAGGGGAAAAAAAATCAGTCAGGGATACGTGATGAGATATGGAAGATCGAGAGGAAATTAATAAAGGCAAAGAAAGCAAACAAAGTGGTGTTTTTCACAGAATTTAGCAAAC
Organism: Indri indri; assembly: GCA_004363605.1. Classification (NCBI taxonomy): domain Eukaryota; kingdom Metazoa; phylum Chordata; class Mammalia; order Primates; family Indriidae; genus Indri; species Indri indri. The sequence goes on from RJWJ010017206.1 coordinate 26,109, forward strand.
TAGTGATAGTCCCATATGTGTTTCAGATATAACACATTTTTTTCAAAAAGAAGTGATAAATTTTCAAATAAATAACAGTCTTTTAAAGATATCTGACAAGAACATTATACTCTAATTGCATAAAGATTTGTTCAAGTATTTATTCAAATAAAAATCACATAACTTAAAATCTCAAGAGAAGTCCTGCTAAGGGAGCAATTCAACAGTGAGATCTGAGTTGGAATGCAAGTTGTTAGAAACTGGCAGCATTAAAAAAATAATAATTCTGTAACATCGCCTCTAACACATTTCATGGCAACAGCAAATTGTGAATATCAAAATTACGCTTCACAGCTCAGGTTCAGGACGAGACAGGTGGCATAATAGTATGATGGATGAATCAAAAACACAGGGCATTCTTCACAGCAAACTAGAAGTTTGAGTTGATTTTATTTTTAGCTTTGTAGTTATTGTAATGCCACCTAGAATTCGGAGGCAATGCATCCAGTTAAGAGAGGAAAAATAAGTGCACTAATAATCCTCTGTTCTCTCTTGCAACTCCCGGCTGTCCTCCCAGCCACAGCATCTGATCCACACTACTGGTCAGGTGTTTTACTGAACCCTGGTGAATGGCAGTGCCTGCTTCCTAATGCGAGGTTATTCGTTTCCTTTCCCTACTGTAACAACTTCCTACAAGCTTGGTGATTTAAAACAACACATATGTACCACCTCACAGCTTCTGTAAGTTAGAACTCTGCTGGGCTTTAACAGGTCCCCTTCTCCAGGTCTCACATGTCTGAAATAAAGGTGTCGGCAGGATTGGGCTCCTTATCGGAGGCTCTGGAGCAGACTCCACCTCCGAGTTCATTAAGGTTGTTGGTTGGGTTTAGTTCATGGGAGTTGTAGCACTGAGGTTCATGATTCTTGCTGGCTCTCAGCTGGAAGCCTCTCTGTGCTCCCGGAGACTGGTCCCCATACTTTCTCATGGTTTCCATGTGGCCCCAGTCAGCAGTGAGAGGCAAAATCTTTTTATGCTTCAAATCTCTCTGATTTCTCCAGCCAGAGGAAGTTTTCTGTTCTTAAGAACTTTGTGAAGATTCAGATGATCCAGGTAAATCTCCCCACTTAAGGTTGGTAACCCAGATTACATATGCAAAGTTCCTTTTGTCATAGAAGGTGACATATTCAGAGTTTCCGGGGATTAGGACACAGATACCTTCAGGGGGCCATTCTACCTACTACACAAAGATACTGGATGTATATCAGATCATTTATTATTATTATTTTTTCATTGCATTTAAAACAATAATTAGAGTGGATTGATAAAATTTAATCAGTTTTGTAATGTTTTGTTTCTTTTCCGACTAGCTTTAGTTACTTGGTCATTTAAGATTTATCAAAGCTTTAAAATAGAAATTCACCAAATCCATCAGAGCAATAGGATTTCAGAGAAAACATTTGGCATTTGCTCTGTCTCATTTATCAGTGTTTTGACAAAACCAGCAAGCAACCCAGCTGACAAGAATTATTCAATTCTTAGTAGCTGCTCTCTGTCATTAAATTAAAAATAAGCATATATTAATAAACAATATTTTATTAATTTCTTTCAACCCCAAAATACAACATATTTCCCAAATTAAATGTATTGGGTCAAGGGTTAGCATACATATACCTATTTTTTAAAGGTTAAGTCTGGTTTTTTAACATAGAGACCATTTCTGTAATGGGAGACCTAGTGCCCTGAGTTCGTATATCATTCATGTTGGACTATTACTATATGCTAATATGGGAAGGTGTGCCCCTCACTCTGGATGAACAGTCATAACACAGTCAGCAAGAACCTGAAGATACGTGTACCAAATGTCTTAGTGTCAATTCAACCTTGCATACCATACTACCTCTGTATTCTAATTGCATAACTGAGTCCTTGTTTCTTTCTTCTCTTTGAAGAAGCTATATCTTCATATGAAATTATTAAACAAGTAGGATGTCAGGTTGTTTCCTCATGCTAGCATCTGACATGTGTTAATGTTCTATGATTGCTACAAGAAATGACCACAAACTTGATGGCTTAAAATAATAAGTTATTTTATTATAGTTCTAGAGATTAGAAGTCTGAAATGGGCCTCACTAGGCAAAAATCAAGTTGTTAGCTGCATTCCTTTCTAAGTGCTTGAGGGAAAAATCCGTTTTCTAGCCTTTTGCAGCCTCTAGAGGATGCCCACATTGCTTGACTCATTGTCCTCATCCTCCATCCTCAAAGCCAACCATGGCCAATGACATGAGTCTTCACGTCATATCACTCTGACACTGATTCTTCTGCCTCCCTGTTCCATATTGAAGGATCTCTGTGATTACATTGGACACACCAGAATAATCTAGAATAATCTCTCTATTTTAAGGTCATCTAGTTAGCAAGCTTCGTTTCATCTGCTACTTAAATTGCTCTTTGTCATGTAACCTAACATATTCATTGATTCTGGGGATTTGGCCGGGAGCATCTTCAGGAGGACATTATTCTACCTACCGCATAACTGTTATTAATAGATCACTTTACAGAAATGATGTTATCTTAAAATATTTCCAGAAATAAGACAATTACCTTTAATGAAAACAATATATTTAAAATAACCCAAAAATAAAATTTACATTAAATGTCTACTGCAATTCAGTACTCGGTGTAAAATCATCACTTAATAATATTTTTGCTGCATTTGGTTCTAAGTTAGAGTAGCAGCCCCTTTAAAATATACCTTAAAATTATCTAACTCTGCTTTCTCTCTCACATTTTAGGAAACAGACATTTATCCATTAATAAACTTTGTAGATATAACTATTTTTGTAAAAAATCAAAATTAGGAAGTTTTGGGTTTTTTTTCCCATTACACAAAATGATTAAACTTCAGCAACTCTATTGAGGCTTTCTTTATCTTCCTAATTCCAGATACGGTCTTTTTTTTAAGGCATTATTATCTTTAAACACTTAGCCATCAGATATTGCAATCATCCTTTTGAATATATGCCTGAAGACATTTTTGGTCTTATTCTCTCAAGTGAAGCAAGATAGACCATACAGAGCATAGACTACCTTTTTTCACTGTATAGCAGAGTACAAAAATCGGTGATTATGACGTTTTACACTGTATGCTTGGGTGGATTGATGATCCAGTTCGCAATGGCCTTAGAAATAGGAATATATGATTCACATTTGAACTACAATTAACGTATGCATTCAAATCTAATAATTGTTCATCTGGCATAAATAAACTGTAACTTTGACCAACATCTCCCCATTTCATCACTTTATAATGTATCCACATATCAAAACATCAGGTTGTATACTTTAAATGTATGCAATTTTTATTTATCAATTATGCCTCAATAAACTAAAATAAAACTTAAAAAACTAATAATTATATGTAACATAAAATCGTATATAAAAATATAGGTTCAATGCACTGATGATGTATAGGGGAGCTATTACGCATTAAATAATTAGCCGAAGACAATAAAGAAACTAAAATTTTAATGATTACATTTAACCAATGGTAACTTATAATTTAAAAAGAAAAAATAGAAACATTTTAATGAGCACCTCAAGATTATGCCTACAGTGCACTAACATACATTTAAAGTTTCAGAAATTTCAAATACACTCTCACACACACACACACAAACACACACAGAGCAAGCACATCACAAACTTGCTAATTATTGTACGGAAACTAGAATTCACAGGAGAATACTGGGTTAGAATCCTCAGCAAATTTATCTAGTAATGCATCACCTTAAAATTATGAACATCTAATTAAGTAAACTTTAAAAAATATTTTCTTTTAGATTTAGTAAAGAGCCTACAGTTGTAGGTAAAATTAAAAATTTGTGGATATATGCAAAATGATAAAAAGAAATAATTTACTCTTTTGGCTACTTCATGGCCTACTAACAGGGTATTCATTGCCAGTGATATGCCAGTTAACTGGCTTTCCTGAAATATAAAAGCCCTAATTTTCCTAGTCCCATGATATTAATACTCTCACCAGGGCCAATTTCAAGCTCTCCATATGTTTCTGGACAGGTTTGTGGGGAGATTTGTACATGATCAGATCTCCTGAGCAGGTTGGAGACAGCTCTAGCATGTTACGGCCTGTGGCCAAATATTGTACTTCGAGAAATATTGTTCTATGATTAATGCGTATCACTATCAAATTCTACTGCCAGCCAGACTTGGGTCAATAGTCCAGCTCTTTTTATTCTGAGACAAGGTCTTGCTCTGTTGCCTAGGCTGGAATGCGGTGGCATGATCATAGTAGCTCACTGCAACTTCAAACTCTTGGGCTGAAGCTATCCTCCTGCTTCAGCACCTCGAGTAGCTAAAACTCCAGAGGTGTGCTATTGCTCCCAGCTAATTTTTATTTATTTTTATTTTTTGTAGATACCTGGTCTCACTATGTTGCCCAGGCTGGTCTTGAATTCCTGGCCTCAAGTGATCCTCCCACCTCAGCCAACCAAAGTGCTGGGATTATAGGCATGAGCTACCACATACAACCTCTAACTCTTTTTGATGACATTCATTTTAACACCCTTTTAAATCAGTTAACTCACCTATTAGGTGAGGCTCATAATACTATTTTCTTAACAGCTTTGTTGTAAAGATTAAATTATATAACATGTGAAGCATAATACCCGCTGAATGCATTAACAAAGGCTAATATATTGCTATTATCATTGTTACAAATCTGTTCTAGAGAAACGTAGGCTTTGCTACTTCAGATATATCATGTCAAAGGCAAGCTCTGCAAAATATGGTGAGAGTCTCCTAACAATATAGCATGATATGCAAAAAATTCATGTAGCTCCAAGACTAGTGCAGATGCATACACACACAGAGCCCAGCACCTTTAGAAAACCTACAGTGCAAATGCCTCTAGTTATTAACTGATTTTCACTCTAAGACATAGAAAGAAATGAAAAATATAAGAACGTCCCATTGTCTCAAACTATATATTTTGAATTATTCTAAAATATATGGAAGTTTTACTTAGTAAAAGATATTTGGATTAAACCATTCATGAATGGTTTTCTAAAAACCACTAAAAGAAAAAAAGTGAAGTATTAAAAGCCATATTTTATATTAACACCCTGAAACATACACATTATTGTGTTTCAAAAAAAAGTGCTCAGGATGTAGTCTATATTTCGTGAAATTCAGAAACTTCTCTGTATGACAGTAAATGACACTTTCATGTATAAAAGTAATAATTTGACATTTATGAAAATGCTGTTTAGATCTCAATCCCTATTTGTTAAATAGTTGGTATACTATTTCTATGCTTATAATTTCATACCAAAATGAAATAAAATAAGCTTAGAGAAACATTATAAGCAGATAGGTGCATGTGTGTGTTGGCAAAGAGTAGTAAAATATCTTTCATTCTTCTGAAATCTCATGATGTTGGTCTAGATTAATTTATTCTTCCAAATAATTTAATACATAATTTGCTAGGTTTATTTCATTTCAGAACACTCTGCCCGTTACTGATTAATGGAATAAAGCCTGATATCAATCCATTACTTATTTTTCTAATATTCTTAACTGCAACAACCATGTACTATCTGTATATGCATTTTACCATTACTATCCATATCTATTTCATTAAAAAGTTTAAATGATGAGGTCAGATAGTTTATTTAGATTGTAAAGAATATTGCTTCATCATCTTATTTGATTCCTGAATTGTAGGTAGCATGTAGTGAGAGTTTAAGATATCAAACAATTCATCTAAAAATTATTTGGTTCTTGAATTTGAATAGCAGTGATTCATAGAACTACAAGTCCTAATAGTAACAATAATAGCTTTTATTGAGCACTTACTATGTGCGAACACTATGTGAAACACTTTACACCATCTAATTCTAATTAAAATCTTATACTTTAAGTGACTGTTATTAGTGCTACATTTTAGATGCAAAAACTAATTTGTGACAATATGAAGTAATTATTCTTTTATAATACAGGCCGAAAGTAGTAGCAGAGCTATGTTTCAATCTTTAGGTGTGGGTAACTGCAAAACTTGTGATATGTAATGATGAGCATAGTTATCTCTAGTTTCATTCCTGAGGCTGCCACATTCTGGGATCTCCTCTCAAAGATTAACTCCATGTGTTAAATCCATGTGTTTTGACCATCTTTTAAGCACCAAATATGCACCAATTTGGGGTTTGTTGCATTCGGCAGAGCCCCTACTCTTCACATGCTTAGAACTAAGTATAAGGTAGAGGCAAGTTAAGAAACCACCAAAATTCAGTGTGATAAGAGATAAAGTCAGGTTGAAATGGGAATATTTTCATCAGATTTATAAAGGTATGATTCAGAAGTCTTACAAGAGAAAGTGACTTTTCAGCTAAGTTTTGAAAGATAACTAGAAATCAAGCAAAGAAATGGGAAGGTAACTTTAGATATACAAAATAAGGGATACAAATCAGAAATGTTTGAGAACACCTGACTCATTTGTAGATGTTTCTATCAGGAATCATAAAACCAGAAAACAGAGGTTTCAGGTAAAGCATTATTTAATATAGAAAACAAGGTACTTATGAAATTTTGGAAAAACTGGATGAGCTTCAAAAAGGGCAAGAGAAGCTTCCAATAACTTCAGGAACTCAGGAGGTGATAATATTTGCATAAAACCACCACTAACGATTTCAGGTGAATGCAGCACTGAAGCAGAGATCTGTAGGAGATATGGCAGTCACCGTTAAATCTCATGTTTGTTGTCTGCTGAATTCCACAACCTTGCCAGCCTATGTCAGAGAAACGTTGGTAATTTATGCTTGTATTCTATCATCCTAATCTTGCACCAATACCTTACACTGACAGTTTCTAAATTGGAACTCTACTGGCAATGGAATCAGAGAAATGTAGTTTCCATACCATGAACTCAAGGGGAAGGCTTAAAAGTGTGGGAATGATTGTGAGTAACAACAGACAGCATCCAGCACAGAGACCAAAGGGTGCACATGGGGCGGAGCTTGGAAGAGAGGTAGAGGAGTAACCAGGGCTGTTTGCCTAACAGGCATTGTATATTAAGCTGATGAGTTTCATTTTGTCATGGAAATTATAAAAATCCTTTGAAGGATTTTATGCAGGAAAGTGCCATTATCAGATCCGTATTTTGGAAAATTTTTATAGAAGCATATTTCAGGTTGAATTTTTTGGGCTGAAGTTTTAGGAAGAGGGAACA
>RJWJ010017207.1:0-33329 GCA_004363605.1 Indri indri
TATTTCTTTCCAAGAAAACATGTCCGGCACAATTTTACCATATTGAAACAGTTTTTTCCCCTACACTGTTAGCAGAAAGCATGTAAAATTTCACAATCATCTGCATTCTGTTTACAGCAAATATTTTTTTCATTTCAAAATGAAATTCTCAAGCCCCAAATGGGTAGGTGTTTTAATTCAGCACTGAAATAAAGAACTGCTTTTTCTGGACATATTCTCTTCCCTTCCCTGGCAGCTACTGGTACCGACTTGCTCTTAATTATCTCCCATTCAATGCTAGTCATAACCACCCGCCCACTTCACACTTAGGCAGTCCTGCCCACAGCACTCACCCCAGCCCCCTCAGGCTGAATCATCCGCTTCCGCCCCCGGCCTTGCCTTTCCCTCTGCCGGTTCCTTTCTCGCTTCAATGCCCTTTTTAGAGGGACGCTCTTGCTTTTCCAAAGCTTTTTTTTCCTCATTCGGAATTATATTCCCTTTAAATTCTAAAAACTCCACAATTCCTACAGAATTTTCTTCCCATCACTGAAGATGACGTGTGCTTAACACACCGTAGAATGTTTGTTAGCTATCCATTAATTCTTGTGTACTTTAAGGAAAAGCAGAATTTGACAGACTGGAAATTTATCACTTTCACTCAAACATACAAAAGATAAAACTGAGTCAATTTTGGAAGATTCCACTAGGGCAGAAACAAAGGAAGTCCCAGGCCTGGGCTATGCAAACAGCCAGTTTGACATTCCTGCTTTCACCATTCCACTCTCACTGCTTGTTTTTTTCAACTGCTATAGCTAAGTCCATTCAAATTGTTAACCCTCAAGTCTCTATGTTTTCTTAGGCATAACTGCTGACCAAAGGCTCCTATAGAGTGTGGGAAGCTAGGGGCTCTGGGATTTGATAACCTGCAGGTATCCTAGCTCTGCTCAACCGACAGAAATGTGATACTAATACCAGCCAAGGCCATGAAGATACCATTAAACACTTCATCTCTATGTGTTATTTACTTAAAGTAAGCTAACATTTTCAGGATTTATCAATGCATGAAGACAAATTTCTCCCCACGTTCAGGACAAGTCACTCATTATCTCACAAAAGTCTGCATACAGCTTTCCTAGAGCCCAGCCAACATGCAAACAAAGAAAAGAGGATGTCAAGTTCAAGTGATCATTGATGGGGATCTCCTTTTGTTGCAAAGTTTATAGTTAAAAGAGATATACTTGGTTGAACTTCTCATTTTATGTAAAAAAAAAAAAAGTAATGAGCTCCAAAGGCCTGTATGACTTGACTGAAATCATTAGAAAATTAGTTAAAACAAAAAGTTAGGAGTAGAACCCAGGCTCTTCCACTAGATGAAAAGAAACCTATCTTTGTGAAGTGCCCAACACTGTGCCTTCCTTTTTGTTATTTCACCAAATCCTTAACACAACCCCACAGAAAGGCATCATCGTCCCTATTTGGCAGACGGGAAAACAGATTCAAATCCTAAAGTATTTATCCCAAGCTCCCACTCCTGGAAATTGACGCTACCAAGTGGAATTGCTTGCCAGTGTTCACAGCTGACATTTTACAGTTTTGTGAGCACTCACAAAGCGCCGGACATTGAACTAAGCTCTTCACTACATCATCTGACTAAATTCTCACAGCAACCTCATGTGTTGCTATTTTTGTGTTGATAATATTACCATCATTTTCTCCATCATGAAAGTATGGGATTTTAGGCTTCTTTGGTACCTTTTCTTCCTGTTTGGTTGTGGTTGTTTTGTGGTTTTTTTTTTTGTCGCTATAGATGTAAAGGCCACACAGGAAACCCACCCAATGGGTCCTTTCAGGTATTATTTTCTGGAGTCCAAATTGTCCATATGTATTAGGAGACAAGAGCGTAATTGTACTCTCATAACCCTAAACATTTTCTTTTGTGGAGTGAATGAAATGTATATCTGAGCAGAGATGGATGAGGGAAGAAAGATAGTAGCTGCACCCGTCTTTGGAAGTTAGTGTCAGGGAAAACTAACTGTAAGGTGGTGCTTAACATCTTTGCTCTGACAGGGATCGCTGGGTGGGAGTACTGAGATAAGAGAAGAAATGTGCTTGTACTGTTTTAACTTATCTGCAGTGACCAAAGATCAGGATATACGTGCAGCACAATTTTGACTACTTTACTCAGAAAATAAAGGAATCTAACAAATAAACCTCTGACTTATGTTTCTAACCTCCACATCAAAAATTTGGCAGGGATCAGGAGATAGAGATAATAAAAATAATAAAATATAATGTACACTCATTTTAAAGAATTGTGAACAGAACTTCTAACCACAGGATCACATTTTGAAGGTGCACACACATCAGCTCGGTACTCTACTCAGCCACCTACCCCGTCTCCAAACCTCAGATGCCCCGCCCTATGTCTGCAGCACATTCCCCCGCTAAGCTCCATGAGCTCATGCCTTTTCCCATTGTTCAGTCATCCCCTAAAATTGCTACCTTTCAAGATGCCTCTTTGTGCTAAGTGGTAGTGATTTCCTTCAGAATATCTGTCTGAAACAACCCTTTCAGATTGCATTTTCTTCACGTTGTAAAATGAAAAGTCTTAGATCATCATGAGGTGCCTTCCAGATCTTAAATTTTATGGAACTCTAGGTGTAATGTATTAAATCAGTAAACATGTATTGAGCACCTACTAAATACCACGTGTTGGGCCAGAAACTGGGAGGATCAGGGTGCAGTCCCTCTCTCAAACACCTCATCCCATAGTAATGAGGGTGCCTCAAAGATGGCTAATTATCATTCATTATTAAAAATGATCAAATCCAGGTTGTGCACACTGATGGAATGATTAATTCTGCCTGGGTGGTTAGTTAAGTAAAACATGGAGAAGATGCTATTTGAACTGAGCCTTGAGTGATGAGTTAATAGGCCCAGACAAGGAGGAGAGAACTTTCTAGATAAAAGGAACAGAATAAGCAATGACATAGAAATGTGTCTGGGGAGAGCAAAGAGAGCATGGATGAGAGTAGGAGTGGAGAAGTAGGACTGAGACCATATCCTCTGAGAAACCATTTGTCCAATATATTAGTGAGCTAGGGCTGCATAACAAAGCATCTCAAACTGGGTGGCATAAACAATAGAAATTTCTTTTCTCACAGTTCCGGAGGCTAGAAGCCCAAGACCGAGGTGTCAGCAGGTTTGATTTCTCCTGCAGCCTCTCTCCTTGGCTCGTAGATGGCTGCCTTCTCGCTGTGTCCTCGCGGTGCCTTTCTTCTGTGCACATGCACTCCTGGTGTCTCTTCCTCTTCTTGTAAGGACACCAGTCCTATTGGACCAGGACTGCAATCTTATGACCTAATTTAACCTTAATTACCTCTCTAAAGGCCTTATCTCCAAACGCAATCATATTAGGGGTTAGAGCTTCAACATATAAATTTTGGGGAACACAATTCAGCCCATGAAATCTGGCCACTGCTGTTATTTGGGAGAGTGAGAAAAAGCCTCAGGACAGCCAGAATGACTATCATGAGGTCCCTGCCTTAAAACTCAATTCCCTCATTCACAAGGCAATCCTTAGGCTTCTCCTAAGGATTCCTTATGCTTCTTGCCTGTATATTCTGATTTTACACTCGGTTTTTGAAAGCTAGTGAATCTGTGTTGTTATTTTGAACAGAAACTGCACTTAAGTGTGTGGGAAGCCTAGAGGAGGAAGGCAGGTCAATGGCGATAGGAAATGGTTGCTGGCGTTTTGTGTTTTCCAGAGATGGTCACGACACTATCTCCTGTCCATGTGCTCTTCTCCAGTGTAACCTTGCCACTGCCCCCTGGAGAAGTGGAGTCTAAATCTTGTCCCCTTCAGTCTGGAGCTGACCTCATGATTGCCTGTTAGTGAGAGAATGGCATTGTATGATTTCCATGAGAAAAGGCCATGAAGCTCCCATCTATTTGTCTAGGGACACTCACCCTCTGGAAGCCCCTCTTTGGGGTTTTCCATCTTGGACCCTGGTCATTATGCTATGAAAGTCTGAAGCCACATGGAGAGGCCATATGTAGGTGATCTGGTCAGTAGTCCCTGCTGGGCCCAGCCTTGAGCACCAGACGGGTGAGTGAAATGTCATCATGGCACTGGATCCTCTAGTCCCAGCTGTTCCAGACCCTAGCCACTGACGTCACTCCTAGCCACTAACGTCACTTCTAGCCATCTAAGTCTTCCTAGCCGAGGCACCAGACATTGTGGGGCAGAGACGAGCTATCCCCACATTCCCTTTCCTGATCCACAGACTCTGAGAGCGTAATAATTTTTTTTAAAATTTCAAAGTATTAATGAGGGTACAAATGTTTTTGGTTACATGGATTGCTTTTGTAATGAATAATAAAATTGTTTAATGCTAGTAAGTTTGGGGGGGGGTTGTTATACAGCAATGGTAAATGACTCAGTTAAACCATTAAGGGAACAATATTTAAGAAACACTTATAATAAATAAACAGATGACCCAAAAATATAGACTGGGCCCCTTTAGTGTATGGAAAAATAGCCATGCATATGTCAATATTGCTTCTGAAAAGCCTCCTATTTATATATTTACAATATAGCATACTATCTGATGCTTACAATGATATTCCAGTATCATTAAGAAAATGTTAAATTTGGTTCAGTGTACGTAGTTTAAAAAAGCAGGGGAAACAGAGCATACATTTTAGAAAGACAGACTTCATGGTAATGGACACCAAGTTACTCTGATTTGATCAATTCACATTGCGTGCCTGTATCAAAACATCACATGTACACTGTAAAGATATACAACTATTATGTACCCATAATAATTAAAAATAAAAAAGAAAGATACAATTCAAACTTGTGAATATTTAAAATGCTTTGATGCTTTAAAAGGGATATAAGTTTCCATTATCAGGAAAATTAAAACACATGAACATTTTTGTTCTTTGATCATGTTGGAGAACTTAGGCTTCACTATAATTTGTTAACTGAATAGATTTCATATTTATTAATTTTCATTTAGTTTGTCAAGAGGAAGTCTTGGGAACTAGCATATTATTATTTATGTATATATTTTCTCTTTTCGAAAACATGATTTGAGGAGGACTTACTGTTTGCTTTAACCAGCTTTATACGCCATCAACACACTGTGCATTACAGAATCATGAAGAAATACACTTTGACAATAGCAATGATGCTAAATTATGGCCTCCCTAAAGACCAGGAGCCATGCCCTATGACTCATTTGCATACCACAGTATTGCCTAGTTCAGTGCTTTGCATGTAATTGAAGGTAGTAAGAGATTTGGTGAATTGAGTTGAATTGACTGAATTGTGATCAGATCTTTAAATTACTTTTTCTTATATCTGAAATTTCCCTCCAGAACATTATAAGGGAATCAGCAAAAGGATCTGAAGCAATTATTGTTGTGTAATACAAAAAAGTCATGTAGAAAACCTCCCGCTTTTAAAATGGATATACCTATGCATTACAATAAACACACCACATGACAGCTTTTTTAGTTTTATTTCCATGCAGTTTCACACTATTAAAGTGGTATTATAAAGAACCCAATTATAGTTCAGATCAGGACTAACACTGAAGGAGGAGGACTGTACGTGTGGTTATGTGTGTGTGTGTGTGTGTGTGTGTGTGCGCGCGCACGCGCGTATGTACATACGAGCATGTTTAGAAGGGAAGATTTACCAGCAGAAGTAGGACTCACAACCAAAACTTCAGGTCCCCAAATCCCACCACAAGTATCAGAAGAAAGGGAATGAGCAGACAGGGACTGGGGAAGGTAGGGTGTGATGGCCCAGCTCTAAGAAGACATAGGACCTTAGCGACCACATTAACATCAGGAGTCCCAGCTGCCCCCTTCCTCCTGGAGACCAACAAAGCTGAAGTCTTCTTCCTAACCCTTGAAGGCCCTCACCCTGAAGCCCCCACAATTCCACATGGGACCCACACTAGCACTCACCCTAGGATGGCTGAGCCCCCGGCTAGAGACAGGTCAGGGAGAGGTTCCCTTCCTGTTGTTCCATTGTACAACTCAATGGCATGTCTGGATTGCAGGGACAAACTGCTGACTAAAATTTTTTCTTTGCTGATAATGTAACTGTCTGCAGACAATGTAATGACAGCTAGGGATTCGACTACCTGAAACGTATGGACCCTACCCTCCGGGATTTATAGTCCAGTGTGTGTGTGTGTGAGCCCACGAGCAAATTCTATTTTACAGATGAAGAAACTAAGTAGGCAAAAGTCAAATGACTTCTTTACTTCCCTACAAAAATTCGTTGCAATTTTTGACCAAGAAAGTAAAAAAGATGTCAAAAAAATATGTAAATATAGAACACTATCTTAAAAAACGGTATTGTGGAGTTCAGAATATTTCAAACCAAATTTTGCACACTCAATGTCATGAAAATATTTGTGTTCCTTGCCTCCACAACATATGATTCTGATGTTTAAAAATATTTCTGTGTTCCGATTTCCCCATACCCTTAAGAAAGAAAAGAAACTTAACACAAGACTTAATTTGTAACTCAGGATGTATCTGCCTTTATCCATACAACAGAGTATTAGTTGTCTAGCAGCCTTTCTAGTTAATTGCTAATTAATTATATATTTCAAATTGCTTGTAATATGTTTCTTTAAAGAGGGCAGAGAGCTTTATTGGTAGGTTGCAATTATAAGATTATACAGTTCCTACCACAGGTTTAAAAATAATTAATGAAAACTCAAGTTTCAGAATGGCAAGAACACTATTTCAAAAATGTTCATTTCTAGTTCATTGGGGGTAGCAAGAATGCCTTAAAATATTTTATCTTTAAAAGCATCAAAATTTCCTATACCAAAATGCACAGTCCACATTTTTTAATAAGATTTCTGTGGCACACTAGTGGCACATGAGTTACATCCCATCCCATCCCAACAGTTGCACCCGCCTGGGATAGGAGCAGGGAAACTTCTGTAGCTTGTCATTCCTCCCTTTGAAGCCCAGAAGAACAAATCTCTCTTCACTTTAGAACAGGATCACAGCATTCATCTAGGAAGTTAGCTTATCAACTGAGCATTGGGTTCCAAATTAACTGATAAAAATACAAACAGGGCACAATGCCAAAGAAAATGTGTAGATGGACATCTGGTATCCCAGATTGGATTAAGCAAAGAGCAAGCTAAGAATGTGCTTAGGACACCGTAAAAAGCCAAAAACAGCGTATGAGTAGTTATTAGGGGGAAAAGCGGACTTTAATGAACTACACTGCACTTATTTTATAATTAGATTTAAAAACATTTTTGGAAACACATATGAGAGATTCGAGGAGAAGGCATCATAACCTTTTCAGTGGCTGACACCTCTAAAGGCAATCAGCCCTTCTTTATATCTTAGGACAGAACATGTTGACATAGTATTCAATTAATCAACCAGAATCCCTAAACGAGTTTTTATTTCTGACAAATACTAGAAACTTTTAATTCAGTACATAAAATGGTTTTAATCAATGATAGGGCCTGTTCCCTAAGTCTACACAACGGGTTGTGTAGACTGAAGTTTCAGTAGAAGAAATTGTGGACTAATACTTCAATGGATGTTCATTGAATGAATGAATGAACTAGAAGCAATACACCTGGATGCAAATCCATGTGTTTTTTTTTTTTTTTTTGTCATTTCTGATCCGTGATCTTGAATTACTTACCTTCAGCTTAGGTTTCTACATGTAAAAATTGAAATTACATGATATACTTTAGGAGTTGTTATGATTATTAAATGAGATAATGTGAGATTATATTATTAAGGTAGTTGAATCTCTTATTTGAATGTTGGGAGTACAGACACTTATTTGCAGGGGTTTATTAAAATCCTTCACAACCTCCCTAGATTCATTCATTCATTCATCAAATGCATATAGAATACTTATTATATAACAGGCACTATATTGGGTACACAGAAGCCTTAGGAAATAAAATATTTTTATGTCCATTTTGACATAGTCTAAAAACCATATAGTATTTGCTGTAGTCTACAACAATTCATTAAACTTTCAACCTAACCATCCCTCCCTACCGTTCTCTCCATCTTTGATTGAGAATAGGAAGGGGGTGAGAATGTCTGTTTTACAAAATATCTAGCAATTTTCAAAAGTGAAAGTTTAATATCTCATTTTTTAGGGTAATGAAATAGGTGCAAATGTAAAACTACCCAACCAAAATGTCACCTCCCCTTTTTTTAAGATATATTTATTCATTTTTATTATATGTATATGTTCATGGAGTACAAGTGCAATTTTGCTACATTGATACATTACATCCTGGTGAAGTCAGGGCCTTCAGTGTATACATTACTGAAGCAATGCATGTTGTACCTACCAAGCAACCTCCCATAATCCACCCTTCCCACCCTCAACCTTTGGAGTTTCCATTGTCCATCATTTCACACTCGGCTTCCATACATATATATTATTTAGCTCCCACTTAAAATGAGAGCACGTGGTATTTGTCTTTCTCTGTCTGAGTTGTTTCACTTAAGATAACGGGCTCCAGTTCCATCCATGTTGCTGAAAAAGACATGATTTCATTATTTTTCATGGCTGAATAGTATTCCATTGTGTATATATACCACATTTTCTTTATTTAATCTTCTGTTGATAGACATATAAGTTGATTCCGTATCTTTGCTATCATGAATAGTGTTGTGATAAACATGTGTGTGCAGGTATTTTTTTATGTACTGATTTCTTTTTCTTTGGTAGACACCCAGTAGTAGGATGGCTGGGTTATATACGGTAGTTCTGTTTTCAGTTCTTTGAGAAATCTCCATACTCTTTTCCACAGAGGTTGCGTTAATTTACATTCCCACCAATGTTGTATAAGAGTTCCCTCATTTCCACATCCTTGCCAACATTTCTTATTTTTTGTCTTTTTAATAATAGCCATTCTGATTGGTGTAAGATGACATCTCATTGTATCTTACTGTGGTTTAATTTGCATTTCTCTGATGATTAGTGATGTTGAATATTTTTCGATATGCTTGTTGCCCATTTGTTTGTCTTCTTTTGAAAACTGTCTATTCATGTCCTTAGCCCACTTTTTAATGGGGTTATTTGTGGCCTTTTTTTGTTGAGTTGTTTGAGCTCCTTGTGAATTCTGGATACTTGTCCCCTGTTGGATATATAATTTGCAAATATTTTCTCCCATTCTGTAAGTTGTCTGTTCACTCTGTTGATTATTTCTTTTGCTCTGCAGAAGCTTATGGTTTAATTCAGTCCCCTAATTTTGTTTTTGTTTTTGTGGCCTGTGCTTTTGAGGTTTTAGTCATGAATTTTTTGCCTAGACCAATGTACAGAAAAGTTTTGTCAAGGTTTTCTTTTAGAATTTTTTTTTTTTTTTGTAGAAACAGGTTCTTGCTCTGTTGCCCCTGCAGTGGCATGATCATTGCTCACTGTGACATTGAACTTTGGGCTCAGCCTCTTGTGTAGTTAGGACTATAGGCACATGCCACCACACCCAACTAATTTTTTTATTTTTTGTAGAGAGACAGGGTCTCACTATGTTGCCCTGGCCTCAAGCAATCTTCCAGCCTCAGCCTCCCAAAGTGCTAGAATTACAGGCATGAACCACTGCACCCAGCCCTCTTCTAGTATTTTTATAGTTTCAGGTTTTACATTCAAGTCTTTAATCCATCTTGAGTTGATTTTTATGGTGAGAGATTAAGTGTTCGGTTTCATTCTTCTGCACACAGCAATGCAATTTTCCCAGCACCATTTACTGAATGGGGTGTCCTTTCCCCAGTGTATGTTCTTGTTAACTTTGTCAAAGATCAGCTGGCTATAAGTATGTGGCTTTATTTCTGGGTTCTCTATTCTGTTGCATTGATCTATGTGTCTATTTTTATACCAGTACGATGCTGTTTTGGTTACTATACCCTTGTAGTATAATTTGAAGTCAGGCAATGTGATGCTCCAGCTTTGTTCTTTTTGCTCAAGATTGCTTTGGCTATTCAGGCTCTTTTTGGGTTCCATGTGGGGTGAAAAATGACATGAAGTTTGTTTTTTTACTTAACTGGAAAGACAAAATTTAAGATATGTTAGTAGTGGAAATATTAATTCACCTTTGGAGCAGATTCTTTTGCTTCAGGAAAATCATCCAGAATACTTTTATGAGTATAATAACCACTTATTGTTCTTGGAGAAAACTTTAAATCACCAGTAACTAGAAAGCTACTGCTTCAGACAGAGGAGTTAAATTAGCCATTGGCTCATGTAAATAAATATGCCCTTGCAAAGATAAATTTTTTTTGTCCGAAATATGAACTAGTTTTGCCCCTGAAAATTGTTCCTCCCTGCCCCCTGGAAATATGTATGCCTTTTATGCAAGAATTTTCTCATGGCCTGGTTTAGAACAGTTCATACCAGGAGCCAGGTATGGCCTTCTCTTAACATTGTGCTGAAATAAAGAACTGGAACGGTCTGGGCTGTTGATAACCTATCCATGGTTTTTTTTTTTTTTTAATTGAATAACCCCGACTTTGAAGTGTATCTTTTAAACTGTAACCATTGCCTTTTCTGTGCTTCTGAGGCTAAATAGTACCTGGGGGTGAGAGGGAAAGACTGGGATGTTTCTACTGTCAATCATCCTGGGGTGGGTAATGAGGCAGGCCTACGAATGGACAAGGAGAAGGGCTTCCATTTTCCCAGCTGTAGCCAAAAGAAGGGAACTCCACAATGTGAAGATGCCTGGGGAGACCTACCACCTGGAACAGTCTTTAACATGCAGTAGATGCTCAATTAATAGCTATTGAAAAAATAATTATCGATTTAATTATATTTAGATTTGATGGGATAGCCTAAGAATAGCCAAGCCACTTGTAATACCATCCAGATCAGGATGGCTAGTGGATTGATTAGTGTCCTTCTGGACAGATTGTGGAACATGGTGTTCCTTGGGGATTTATAGAAATTACCTGTGAAGCAAATCTAGTAAAAGAACAGATTTCTCACAGTTCTTCTGGTAAGGGAAAAGTATGTGCCTTTTAAAGGTTAAGAGAACTTGGATTCCATCCCTCAAATTCAATTTTTCTTCTCTACAAAACCATGAGCTTCATGCATCATCACTGTTTCTAGTGCAGTGCCTAAACACTACAGGTACTCAGAAATTGTTTGCTGAGTTACATATGCCAGACTAGGCTCCATGTGACTTCCTATTGCTTTAAAATAGGAACACAGATGACCCTTGAAAACATTACAGGTTATCGATGTTAGAGCTCGAGGCCTCACAATTTATTTCTTGATGTCCTGTACATGCCTTTTCTATGCTTCTGTTGCTTTCTTCTGCTTCATTCTAGATGTTGCACTGAGTATTTCCTTAATTCCCTACAGCATAGCTAAGACCAAGCTATGACACTAAAAATTTAACTGGAGGTTTAAGGGTAACTCAAACATAGTTACAGAAAGTAGCTTGTAACTAACCTAAAAAAGTTTTTCACAATATTATTTTCAATTTGATGGATTGACTTCAATAAATAGTCTTATTTAAAACTGATTATAAGAAAGATGCTGAAATAGAATTAGTAAGATGCCTTGATCATCTTTATTGTAAGGCAATTGCTATAACTTTAAAATTATGTTTCAAGCACAGATACCTGCAAAAAGCTGCACAATCATCACATAGTACCAGAGCATCAGGAAACCAGAAGGGACATTGAAGGCCATGTAGCTCCCTCACCTTATGTGTGAGGAAATGGAAGCCCAGAGTAATAAAGTCATTTGCCCAATGGCACACAACTCACCAACGGCAGACGACGGAGCCAGGTCAAGATGGCACTGCTTCTGATTTAGTGCTCTTCTTAGCACTATTAATACTTGATAGTATTTATTTGTATCTTATGTTCAAGAAATACTCTGAAGGAATAGTTGGTGTAGAGATTTTTTTAAACCATTATACTTTGCTTAATATTAGGAACATTGCAGACCCTTGAAAGTGCTAGAATAGTGGTTCTCAAATCTGGGCTCCAGGCCAGTGGAGCTTAGGCATTGGTATTTAAAAAAAAAAAAAATCCCCAAATGATTATAATTGAAGCCAGGATTGAGAATCGCTGCCCTTAATTTTTAAAATTAATTTTAATTTTATTCAATGTTCTTATCCATTTTCCAACCATTTTGTCCACATCCCCCAATTTCTCCACTATACCCCATTCTATGATTAACTAGAATTCACAAAGAACTCACAGTTCCTCATTTGGGTTTCATTAATGACCAGTGGGAACTTTCTAAATTAGTGAAGTTCATTGCTAAAAACATCTAATTCACATTAAATACAAAACATATCATTTGCTGGGGGCAAAAGAGAGTTGCGTTAATTTAGACAATTGGTTTCCATAGAATCACATGATCAGCAAGAAGCATATAATTCATATTCCAGCAACCTGAGAAATCTTTACCTATAGATTCATGTTCTTATGGTCAAAATCTCCCAGGAGAAGTGTTTCCTAGTTTCTTTTGTTATGCTTAGCCACATTGTTAAGAACGTTCTTTTATTTAACCAACTTAAGGTGCTGTCTTCCGTGGAAATGGAGAACAATAAATAGATTGCCTATTTACTTATCTTTTGTTTAGCTGTGAAGACTCACAAATTCACAACTTAGCCTTCTTTTCATCAGGCTAATAATAAATAATTTAGCCTGTCATTATGGCCTATATTTTACAACCATTTACTGTATATTTGTCATTCCTCTTCTCTGAAAACATTAGACCCCCTATATGATAGAATAGTTATTTGCCTTTGTTTTAACATGTCATCTAAAGATGAAAAATGCAATGTTCATGATTGAGGTCATCATGTTTAAGTATCATTACACTCATATACAAGCACTTTGCATTTTTTCCCTTTCTTTATAATTTTAAGACATAAAATGCAGTCACTGGGTCATAAATGATAATTACTTTGCCTTATGTCTGAAAGCCGAATGCAAACATAAAGCTTTCTTGCTTCGATAATTTCTGTAATTTTACACATGGCATTAATAAGGCCCTGAGTATAATTCAAATGTACAGATTGCACCCACAATGCCATAAACACAAGCTTTTCTCAGAGCAAATCATCACTGAAGCACCAACTCAGATAAAAGAATTAGTCATTAACTCTTCAGGCAGCCTTTATATTTTCTTTATGTAGTATTTTCTATACTCGTCGTAATATTGTGCCATTTTCACCAGCTAGTTAAGATTTCATTGTATAAACAGTAGCTGAATATATTCATGTCAAAGAGAATCATTTCTTTAAAAGGTTTCTTTGTCAGGTATTCATTAAAGTAGATTTCACATCAGAATGATAGTCACTAATATAGGGCAAACATCTTACCCATTTGGCAGGTTTTTAAAAAAATTTTAAATTTTATTAGTACTGTATCAAATCCTCCGCCTATATACGATGTCTCTTTAACGGTATACAGATCCATTTTATGAATGCTCACAATGGGTGGGCATACAAATGGAATAATCTGTGTGTTGTACAAAAAGATAGGAGACCATAGGAGAGATGATGTTCATGGATGCATCTGAAATTAATTATTGGAAATATCTACTGGCATGAATGCTATACTTTGCAAACAGTGCTTCCACTTTTTTAATATTGGTCTTCAGAAATTCATTTTCTGATAAATTCCCTAAAATAACAGCATCTCCCCAGCTGATGTTTACCACTCCGCGCTGCCTGAAGCACTGGCATTTTGCTTCAAGACAGGAGGTAACAGGAATAAATACAGCGCCAGTTACATCTCCTCCAGATCAGATATGTGAATGTTATGAGCATTGTAATGGGTAGCGTGGGTGACACAGAATTTCACAGAAGTGCCTACACAAAGAGCAGCCCTTCAGAAAGCAAAGCAGACACCATTTTGTCTCATTTTAAAGCAGTTCACAACCTTCTCCAATTTTTCAGAGAAAGCTTTTCAGACACAAAGTTTTTTACCTAAACCTAATGGGATATGAATTCTTAGGAGGGCAATTTGATTTCCAGACAGTGGGGAGGAAAATAGTAAAAAGCAAGAATTGATGTCATAAGGTCATAGCTGTAAATATCTGAGTTCTCTGAAAGGAGTAAATTAAAGTGAGAATAGCAGTCTTTACCCATAGTCATACAGACACTGAGAGCCATTAAATTGATGCCAGTAAAAAACTAAATCCCCAGCCTTAGATTACTTCATAGGAGACAGCCATAACTGCTCTGGGGGCTTGGTGGCAGGTGGCTCAGGGCAGGGGTGAGTCACGGTCGCACCCAAGTCTTTCTGGGCGGATGTGTGAGCACAGCTGCGGACCGCTGCCGCGGAGAGCCCGCCCCGGAGCTGACCTCCAGGGACTCTGATTGGCCTGACTGTGCATGTGTCAATCACAATTACGTATGCCGCTCTGTGGTTGGTTGGCTGATTGTAAGTGATCTTTGGCTTTGTTTTGTTTTGTTTTGTTTTTTTGGCGAGCTAGAGCAAATATCTAAAGTGAGTGTCGTCACCTGACATTTCCCCAAATTTAGTCTCACTGATTGAAATATTTTGGGGTGTGTCTTTTAGAATTCCTTTCGGCCCTGGTGTCACATCATTTTCTATACCCTGAGTACTATCAATTTTCATCCTTTGAGGGGAGATTTTATTCTGTTCTGTCTTACTTTATATTTTATGTATTTTTTTTACTGTGGTAAAATACACATAATTGATCATTTTAACGTGTACACAGTTCAGTGGCATTTAGTACATTCACAGTGTTGTGTAATCATCACCACGATCTGGTTCCAGAATTTTCATCACCCCAAAAGGAAACCCTGTACTCTTGAAGCAGTCACTTCACAACACCTCCCCTCCCAGCCCCTGATTACCTCTACTTCGCTTTCTACCACTGCGGATTTGCCTATTCTTGATATTTCACATAAATGGAACCACACGATATGTGTCCTTTTGTGTCTGGTTTCTTTCACCTCGTGTAATGTTTTCAAGATCATCCATGTTGTATGTGTATTTCTTTTAAAGCAACAGGAAGTCATATGGAGCCTAGTCTGTCAATAAGCAGGATATGTACTGTTTGAAAAAAGTTTAAGTGATACTATAAAGTAATAAGACTGATTATCCTATGTGACTCATGTTTTGTTCTTATGTCCTTGAATATATAGGTTCTATTTACACTAAAAAAATACAACAAATAAACACCTTAATATATTATTACCTATACTCAAAGTATGCACATTACTTGATTACTGCCAAACAGACTTTTACAAGGTCTTCTTTGGGGAGGAGGAGGGGTTTGGCCAAAGGATGTTACCTGGAAGATGTTATACTAAAACTATGACAGCCTTCTAATGAAAGTTGTGAGGTATGTGTAAATCAGATCTCGGGTGACTGTAAGGCAAACCATTTCAATTAGGCTTTTGTGGTCTCTCTTTGTAACTGTCCACTTTCCACTTGTCCCCTGAGGGTGAAATACCTAGTTAATAAAGTAAATTCATTCTAAAATATTTGTGAATTAATGAACTTAGAATCTAATGGAGACATCCTTGCTTAATTCTTATAAAATTAATTGACTTTTGATCAAGAAATGAAGAGAAATGTTAAGAGAAGGATTTTTCCTTGTTTCTTCAAATCATACCACATGGACCAGTGTGGTTCTCAAACTGCTACGTACCTAAGAATCACTGTGATATGTGTCAAAATAGTTTCCTAGACCCCGGAGATTCTGATTTGATCTGAGTGGGAATAGGAATCTATACTTTTAGTAAGTATCCTCGGTCAGTGGTTCTCAATATTAGTGTGTATCAGAATCACCCTGCGGTATTGTTAAAACAGATTGCTGGACCCCATTCTCAGAGTTTCTGATTCTGTAGGTCTGGAGTAGGTCTGCAAATTTACTTAAGATTCCTGGTGATGGTGATGATGCTGGTTGGGAACCATATTTTGAGAACAACTGTCTTAAGTGATTCTAAAACAATTGTTCCTTGGCCATATTCGGAGACATACTAATAAACTGATCACACATTTGCAGCTCAGGCTAAGTCTATGCAGCAGCCTGCAATAAAAAAGCATGGACTTCACAATGATGGAATAATATAAAGCTCTGCCTCTAGTGTGGAAGCATCAATAGTTTTCACAAGCAATTTTAATAGGGTAGTATTTTAATCTAAAAAATCAGTGAAGAACCTAAAACCAATGCACTAAAAACAATATTTTCTTTTGACTTTCAAGTATATATGTCAAAGTTTGTAAATTATTGTTGTAGGTTTAATTTAAAGTAATATGTAAAAAAAACACAACTGAAGCACTAAGAAAATCATCATTTAATGGCTTGGAGTTTCAATTAGAAAACTGATTCAGGGGTACAGCCTGCTGGATGTTTCTGATATTGCAAAGGAAAAAATCGTCAAGGAAGTTTTATCATTTAATACCTTTCATTGTAAAAATTTCTTTCCATGTTTCTTTATAAGCATGATAGAAAGGAAACATCGTGAACTTGGGAGGGTTCAAGATCTTCCTTTGCCTTGTGACATTTCTTGCTGTGTGACTTTGGGCAAGTTACTCAACCTTCATGTTTCTGCTCTGTATAATGGGGTATCATAATAATTACCACTCAGCAGAACCATTGTGAAAATTAAGACATTTAAGTTTCCAGTATAATGCCGGACTCATTGCAGAACCTATGTCCTTTAGTCTCACACACACACACACACATGTGTGAGTGTGTGTATGTGTATGTATATATACCAACAAACAAACAGAAAAGAAAATTACTTTCTGACCTTCTTTCTACACAAATAGCCCCAACTTAATTCTGTTTCAAAGCAGCAACATTTACTAGGCCATGCAGGGACTCTATTTTTTTATTTCTGATAGCTGTATGCTTTAGTGAATTAGAAAGACTAGGCACTGGAAGAGTTGCATAATTTTTGCAAGTATTAAAACTTAGTGATGAAGTAAGCATTTTAGCTGAATAATTCCCATAAGTAAAATTCTTAATTTTACAGTCAATTAATTCTTTGTTGTGCTGGGAAAGGACTCTTGTAAACCTGTTCTTACCTAAGATAAGCAACAGGAAGTAAGATTACATTAATGTCAAGGCTCAAACTGTGGTGTCTCTGGACTCCAGTTGTGCTTAGGGACTCATATCTTGAGGGACTCATCCTTGTGATTTGGGTAGTGTCCACTGTGGTCTCATGCAGGGTTGGGAGCAGGCTCACTCATGTTTTCTGCTCTGGCCTCCTGGTCAGGCAATCCAGAGATGTGACACAGTGATATACAGGAGGGTCCAGGAGTCTGAATTAAATCAAGGACGCCAGGAGATTCTGATGAAAGGCATCCAAGGGTGACACAATGTAGAAAAAAATCATGCATTGAGACATCCAGCAGGAATTGGTTTTTCTGTTCCAGATTGCTGTGATTATTGGAATAGAACCAAGCAGTACATCAATACTCAGTGGGAACTTTCATTGAATATCAGTTATAATTGCCAGGGAACACTGTGATTCAAGGTAAGTGTGCCCTTTGGGTTCAAGTTTTGCAAACTGCAGTGATTTATCAGGCCCTTGCTGCAGTAATAGACCATTTTGAAGGTGAACTCTTCCTGCCTCCTTACCTGCCGCCCAGCATTAATAGAGTCAGATTGCTTAAGTTAGCCCAGCGTCCAGTACATTGTACAAAGAAGGCATTCAATAAATATGTGTCGAACAGAATCCTTGTGTTACCATGATACCAGGTACATCAAAGATTGGGGTTTAATTGGAAGGCATATTTACTTGGCCCTGTATTCATGACCAAGCAGTCATTCCAAGCATTGTGTGCCCATATGCTGTAGCTTTACTCTAGATAACTCAGGAGTAGAAGTTTTGGTAAGTTTGAGCTCTGAATGTGCCTAGAAAAGATGAGCTGCATTTTCAGAATATAGCTCTGGATCTCCACCACTCACTTATGGCAGCTTATCAAAAATCACACTCTATTGACATTCTTAAAATAGAGCTACACTAGGGCTTGGGCAAGGTTCAGGTGAAGAGAAAAATAATTGTGATTCAATGTGTTGGAAAATTGTTTGGGAATTAGACAGGTTCTATTATTAATGGCCAAATGTTAGAGAATGATATTAGTAAGATCTAATACTTAGGTCTCACTAAGTGTAAGTGTTCTTAAAGTAATGGGGACTGACTTACACAGGTCACATGATAGTTCCCTCGTCCTCCTAATCAATAACTACAAATTGCTTCACTTTTCATTGCTCTGCAAAATCTACAGGTGATGAATGACAATGCCTTTTCTTCCAGGGTCACAATAACATGGAATTATTGACTTTTATTTTCTTTCCCAAGTCAGGAATCTGTGACAGTTACACCTTGACTCAAGCATCCCAGGAACACAGTTGGAAAAATGTTACACTTGAAAAATTAGGAACGAGTGAAAGAAATAGTTTGATTTTAAAAGAAAAAGCATGTTTTTAATTTGTTAAAAAAAAGAGTTGGAGAAACTTTCACCATATTCTCCTATTTACTACGAATTTTAAACCACATGCATTTACTACCTACTTTAAAATAAATCATTGTTAAAGAAGAAATATTATTGCAGAGATAATATTTATAGAGTATTTGCTTTTAAGAGAAAGTACTCAGAGTCATGTAATCATAGGAATAGAAACTCCAGAGTGAGAATTAAGTGTTATGCCGTATTCTTCCTATGCCATCTAGTGGGAGATGCAAACAGTCTTATCTGAGTTTTGTGTAGATTATTTGCCATCAATTTTTCCAACTTTTCATTTGTACCAACTACATTAAACTTAATAAATAGTACATGTCAAATTATAGGTCAAAAACAACACTAAGGCAGAGAAAACAAAGTACAAACCATGTTTATATTACAAATAACTTTATGGCAGGATACACTCAAGTTTCCGGCTCACATCACTAATGACATTAACAAGACATTCCATGGATAAAATCTGGGCAATTGCCAATATTGGTAAATCATTATATCATGTTATGATGATGTATCCTAAGCTATGCAGCCAAGAACATCCTAAGGACAGAATTCCTAGATTTAAATAGAATATAATGCTGTTCATATGCTGTCTCCTTCTTTCCCTGTCTCTGCATAATGAAATTTTACTCATCCTTCAAGAGTCCTGTGATATCATATTTTCTGTGAAACTTTTTTTTTTGTGGGGGGGATCTTCTGGTGGGGACTGGAAAACTTGCTAGACAAATTCTAAAAGAGCTGTAACACTGCCTCTGTGAAACTTGCTTTTTGTTACAATCTGACTGTATACAATGCACAGAAAACCAAACACAGACACACACGCCCTGGCAGGACTAATTGGTCCCTCCTTGTCTCCAGAGTACTTTGTTCTCACACTTCTGTTACCACATTGACTGGTATTATGATTTTCTCTGATAGAGCTGTCTGAGGACAAGGGGTGAGTGTTCATCATTGGATAAGACACCACCCTGAATGAATGAATGAACAAAAGTCTTTGCAGAGTCATCACTGCTGCTTATTTCTCTTTCTCGATCGGTTGTAGGAGCCACTTACATCCAACTCCCAGTGACTGCGCTGGGGACATATGGAGAATTACGGAGTGTGTGAAAGGAAAAGGCAAGTCGCGAGTGGGACAGAAGGGAGTGGCAGGTCAGCAGGAACAGCTTTCCAAGGGGGCTGTAATGAGCCTCCCCCTTTGTACTTCTCCCTCCACCCTTAGTCCTCCTCTCCCCTTCCACTGAAGAGTTAGGAAATGGAAGAGACAAACTATCTCACAGTTGGGGAGTTGGCCTAGTCCCACCTGTGCATCCTCATGGACAGCAGTGGACTCAACACTGTGTCACTGTGTCACAGAGGACTCAACTGCTAATAATGACAATTCAGGTGGCAGCAAAGGAAAAAAAAACCACAGGACTGCCCCTAAACCATAATGCATATTTCCATGTGAGGCCTGTTGCTTGGGTGCAGCTCCAGGTATCTAACCTTCCTGGGGGTTCTCTTTTACCAGCTTAAAGTAGATATGAGGGATTCTCCCATGACTGCATTCCAAGAGAAACAGTCACCCCTCTTGGGGCCCATGGGGAGAAGCATCATCTGACTACTCCAGCCTCAAATTGCTGTTTCATCTCCAAACTCCTGCCGCAGTAGGCCAATCCTATTAGAAGATGTATTCATTCATTGTTGCATTTGCATCGTGTCTCCTGATTGGACTGCAAGCCCCCCAAGGGTAACGGCCAAACCTCCTGCTTCCCTCCAGAGCTCCTAGGACAATAGAGTGAGGGTCTTAAAGCAAAACTGTGATACATATTCTGACTCTGGTTAATTGAAAAATAAATGCTCAGTTTATTTTTTGTAATATGTTTCTTCTTTTCTTTCACATGCACTCTCGCATCTCCCATGCACGTCACCTCTTCTTTCCTCTTCCCCGTCCCTCTTTCACAGGGTATGGTCTTCCAAAAGGCCCTAACTACCCAGCTTTATAAGAAGCACCATTGTAAGTGAAGTCCAGAACAGAACAAGGTAAACAGACAGGACTCTGCCCTGGAGGAGAGACTATGACACCGAGTGGACTCACATTTAGAGGGCGCAGAGAGGAAAGGAGGCTATAAACACAAAATTCATCAGAGCTGTTAGGGTCATAAAGTGTGTTGCAACCATACTCCAAACAAGGTCAGCCCAGCACTAACAGAAACTTTAAGATTAGCGCCATCTCCTTCACTTCCTAATTGCAGACATGAAAGACACATTTTTTTTTTCTATCTATCCTCTGGCCTAGTAAGAGTGAGAAAGCAACTTAAACACAATTGAGGTTAAAATGGCTATTTTTCATGTTTGCAAATTTGATTTCGTCGATTTGTCAGTTGTTTGGGCTGAGAGAGTATAGGACCAGTTTATCCTTGAGCATCAACACGTGAAGTACATGTGCAGTCTGTCGGATAGGAATGGGAGCACAGGTGATGAATAAGGTGGTCTAAGGACCACAGCTAGGAGGTTGTTCAGGGCAAATTGCAGACTTGGAGACCTGCAAGTAAGGGAGGACTGCGAGTGCTCTGGTCCCCATCTCAGAAAATGGCATCTTTGCATTTTCAGTGAGTTTAAGTCGGAAACCTTGTAGCCCTTGTTTTTTCTCACTTATCATGCCCAACATCCAATCCACCTGCACATGTTGCTATTATGGGGGCAAATGCTTCCAAAATATATCTTGTATCATCATTTCCCACCACTCCGGTCCACCCAGGTGATCTAAGCCACTGTGAGTCCCATTAGAACCATGGCACTAGCCTCCTAGCTGGTCCCCTGCTCCCAGCTGGGCTGCCACTGCCTTCCACTTCCAAGCTACTCTCCACACAGCTGCCAAAATTTTGGCAAAGCATAGGTCATGTATCATTTAAGATAACAGAAGTTACTGTAACAAGGAAACTCCCAAATTTGAGTAATATAAATTTTATGTTGTTAATATATTTTTTTCTCTCTACCTGAATAGTGCCATGTGGGGCTTCCTTATCAGTGCCAGCTGGGATGGGGCAAAGCCCAGTTATCTTCAATACGTGGACTCAACATCCGGTCGGTAGAAGGGGGAGAGAGGATGAAGCAAGCACATCTGCTCCTTCACTATCTCTGCCCCAGAGTGACCCATAAATTGCTACTGTTTGCATTCTAATGGCCGGGATTCATCACTGGCTTCTCTAGATGCAACGAGGTGCCTGGCTGGGCAGCTGCTTCCCCGTCACAACTTCACAACCCCACCACTCCACCACTCCTTAGTGGCGGCTGCCAGCTGCCAAAACGAAAGGC
This sequence comes from Indri indri, assembly GCA_004363605.1. NCBI lineage: Eukaryota > Metazoa > Chordata > Mammalia > Primates > Indriidae > Indri > Indri indri. Next base: position 21,772 of record RJWJ010017207.1, read on the forward strand.
GGGTCTTACAGGTCTTATCACTTGTCTGTCTAAGAGCTTCCCATCCAACTGAATGAAAAACCCCAAGCCTCCATCCCGCTCCTTGGGCTCTGGCTCCCTCCACCTCTCTGGTCTCACTCTGCTCCAGCCTCAGGGACCTTCTCTCTGATCCTTGCTTATTCCCACCTCAGCAGTTGCCACCTGCTCTGCCTAGAACATTCTTCCGCCAGATGTTCACATAACCGATTCCTTTTCATAGGTTAAGTAAATCTGGGGTGGGACCCAGGAATCCGCACTTTACCCTGACGCAGATGGCCAACGGCTCATGGGAGAAGCACTGGCACAGTGGTTAAGAGTGGGACTGTGGGATCAGAGACACCTGGGTTCAAATACTGCTGAGCCATTTACCAGGTCTATAATCTTGGGCACCTTATTCACCCTTTCCAAGGCTTGATTTCCTCATCCGTGAAATAGGGACAATAACAGCAACCGCTTCCTATGGTTGCTCTAAGTTAACCAAGGTAAAGTGTATAGCACCACATCCAGCATATGGTAAGGGGACAAAGGAGTGCCTACAGATGTGTGCTGCAGCTTTATAATAAATAGGAGTGGGACTGGACAGAAGCAGATTTAAACAAGTGAATCTTAAATGAGGAAGTGATGTGACTTCTGTGCTTCCTGGGGCTATAGGGTGCCACCACAGGGTCTTCAGGAGTGGAGTGGGGTGTCAAATGGGTAGTTTGAGATGCCCATGCTACAGTCACTCTGAGCACTGATGAAACGTTAGATCTGGAGCAGGAAATCAATCCTACTAGGAGGTTGTTTCAGTACTCCAGTTGGAAGAAGATCCAGTTGTATAGATTGAACAGAGAGATGAGTTAGAGGGAGAAGAAAGCAGAAAGAAGCAGCAAAAGAGGTTGATCACAGGAAAACAGACCCAGGGGGAAAAGATTGAAGGGAAATATGTGTTGTCTCAGTATGGGAAGAACCTAATCCAATGGGAGGACACTGATTTCTAGATTATACCCAGGAGAAAAAAGACTAAGGAACTCCAGTAAACATGGGAAAATGGAGTCTGCAAAGCAAATGATCCTATAGAAGCCAGAGTTCAATAGCAACATTTTGAGGAATTCATTATAATCACAGTGGGGAAGAGTCAACTGGTGGCATCTCAAAGGTTGCAAAGACAACACTAAAAATTGTCCCTTGAATTTTACATGAAGTTGCCAGCAGTATCCCAGCTGAGAGTGGCAGCTTCTAGGTATAGGAGAGGTCCAAGGGTAAGGAGAACAAAGTTGATTAAAAAGAGTCGAAGTCTTAGATGTGGCCAAGAAGTGGATGCATCTACTATAAAGTATGTGTTCTAGGAACACGAGTATGAAGGAGAGAAATACTAGGTCATTAAATAGGAAATGTCTGATTTTGAATCAAACGTGTACTTTATTATATCTCAAACAAGAAGCAGTACAATTAATCAAAGTATGCACCTAAACTATTGACACAGTTTTGCCGTCTTAACGGTAGCTTGTTTATGCCAGCAGTGAAGAAGCCTGGAGAGCGAGAGGCGATGAAATCATTAAAGGCACTTTCCACAGTTTGTGGAGAACTGGATATTTTTCTTTACAAGAAGTGGTCCAAAGCCTGGAGGAAGTAGTAGTCAGTTGGTTCAGGATCTGGTGAATATGGTGGATGACAGAGAGTTTCCAAGTCCAGCCTCTGTAGTTTGAGCAGCATTGTTTGTGCGACATGTGGTCTAGCGTTGTCTTGCAAGAGGATTGGCCTGTCTCTATTGACCAATCTCGGCTGCTTAATCACAAGCATCCTCATCATTTCATCCAACTGGTTGCAGCAGACATCTGCTGTAATCAACTGACCAGGTTTCAAGAAGCTGTAGTGGATAATATCAGCACTGGACCACCAAACGGACACCATTAGCTTTTTTGGATGAATGTTCAGTTTTGGACTGTGTTTTGGCACTTCATCTTTATCCAACCGTTGTGCCGAATGCTTGCAATTGTCAAAAAGAATCCATTTTTCATCATATGTAACAATACAGTGTAGAAATAGTTCGCCTTTATGTCATGATAGCAAAGAAAGGCAAGCTTTGAGATGATTTCTCTTCTGACGCTAATTTAATTCTTGCGGAATCCATCTATCCAGTTTCTTTACCTTGCCCATTTGTTTCAAATGGTCCAGTAGTGTTGGAATAGTGATGTCAAACCTTGCTGCTAATCCGGCCATAGGTTGCGATAGATTCACTTCCACTACAGCTTTTGGTTCATCATTATCCAAGTTGGTGTCAGGTTGCCCACGTGGCTCATTTTCAAGTGATTTTGTGGTGATTTTCAAAATCACCAGAACGGAACTTCTCAAACCATCGACATACTGTGCGCTTATCAGTCACATCCTTCCCAAACACTTTGTTGATATTTTGAGCTGTCTGTGCAGCATTGGTTCCACGATGGAACTCATATTCGAAAATAACATGAATTTTTGACTTATCCATGGTTTCACAAAAATTGCTCTAAAAAAACTGTGAAAGATAATCACAGCCAAACCATGCATTTGCAAGACTGAGGATGTACCTTCACAATAAAAATAAAACAAGAAGTGTCAAAGTGAAATGTCAGAGATATCACAACTGTCAAACTTAGTACTTAAAGAAATCGGACATTTCATACTTAATAGCCTAATAGAAGGCTGCCCAGGGTAAGTTCGATCCCTCCGTGTTAGTTCCACATACACATGTGCTCTTTCTCTCTCATACATAAACAGTCCTCAGAACCCCTGTGCTTTAAACTCAATGCTGACCTAGTTTGAGTATGATTAAAATTCCATGTAGGTAGGGTGAATCCAGGTTTTTTATGAGCTAAAGCTTATATTATTTGGCTGATTCTTTTAAAGAAAAAGAATATAAAATTTTGAATAAAGTTAGGTACAGAAAAGAATATTACGAATAAGAAAAGGATTCCCAAAAAGTCACCAGAGCCTTGGAAGTCCAGATCCCTTTCTTCTGACATCTCTCTAGGCAATTTACCAGAAATGCTTACATAGAAATGCGATCTGACTTCCCTCCCTACTTAGAACATTCTACAACCCCCAGCAACTCCCACTGCTCACAGAGGCCCAAGCAAGTAAGGGGCCCAGAACCTTAAGCTTCAGTTACTTCACAATACATTTATCCTTCTGTTCAGCTCTTTCTCAGCTGTATTCAATTCTTCTCCTTGGCTCCAAGGTGGGGAAACTCTAGTATCTGATTAAGATGAAGGACTTCTACGTGTCCTCCTTTCTGCAAATTCGCTATGCAGCATTTCCTTGAAGGTGAAGAGGACTAAACCCTGACCATCGGGAAGAAACCGAGTGGAGGGCAGTGACTCTGGCAGACATGGCCTCAGGGCCGCTAGCAGAGTGTTGAGTCCCTGAGCTCTTTCAAAATATGTTGCTGCATTCCTATGAGTACAAATACTGCCTCAGCACCAGCTGTACCTTAGGGAGGAATTTGCTTTCTGTGGTTTCTTCCATTAGTGCCTGTGCCCCCAGATGCACTCTCAGCTCTGCCCTGCCCTGTGCCCTGGGAGGCTGACCCATATAGCTGTGGCTGCCTCCCTTCAGGTATAGCTCACAGTTGGGTTTAGACACTGAGAGGCCCCCGCAGGAGGGTGAGGTTGGGCTATTTCTTCCCCTGGCTCTCTTGCATTGGCTGCAACCTCTCCTTCCAGACAGTCACCTCCATGTAACCACCAGGGTCTAGAAATCCAGCCCCTTAATTATCCCGGTCACAAGCCTGGGAGACTGTACCATCCCTTGTTGGTTTCCTTAAACCACCGTGCACACCTTTATAAGCAGTGCCTTTATTAAATTCTCCTTAAATGATCTTGTGTGAATGCTCATCTAGTTTCTGCTTAAACCCTGATTGATATCCTGTTATAATTAACAAAGAAGAGAAAAAGCCCTTTAGAAACTTTTGCTTGGGGGCCCAGAGTCAATGAGTGAGAGAAGTAAAAAGCCATAGATGACACTGAACGCACCAGCCAGTTTATTGTAACAAAAGGATGATCATAACAAGCGTGTCTGGATTCTTTCCCTCCTGGCAGGTGGGAGTGCCAGGAAAGCAGCCCCCAGATGAAAGATCAGAATGCAGCAGCATGGATGTGAGGACCCGAGACCACTGTCCACAGATCACACGCTCCTCCAGTCAGAAGGGAGCTTATAAAATAAAAGAAATCCTTCCATTAGTTAGTTGGTTTATTGCATATTCTCTGCATGGATACTTGCAAAGATGGGAGAACATTACAACAGCCCGTTCTGTTACAGCGGCACGTCTAATTGTTAGAACACTATATGGAGCAAAATCTGCCTCCCCCTAAATTTCCTTGGCTCTATTTCTTTCTTTTGAACAATGTAGAGCCAGGTGTGATCTTTCCTTTTTATGGCAAACCTACGGATATCTGAGGACAGCCACCACCTCGCCCTAACTCTCTCTGTGGAGGCACCATTGACACATGTCTCGCTATCCCGTTGTCTTGAATGACCTGGTTCATCAACTCTCCCGTGAAAGTGTGGTGCCCCAAAATGGACATAATACTCCAAGCGGACTCTTGCTTGAAATAACCATACGACACTCAACCAGGTTTGCCGCGTCATTCCTCCCCCACTCCTCAAAAAAATATTGCTCGTACTTCTGGGACACATTTAAAATTAATCCTTTCTCTTCACACCCATAGCTGCTACCTCCTTTAACCATACTAAAATTATCTTCTCCTCTCACATCATCTCCTATTTCAAATGCCCCTTTTATAGCTACCTGCGGTTTTTGCCATCAGATTCAAGTCTCTTGATTTCACTGTTACCACCTGACCTCAATCATTATTTTTACTGCTTCCTGCTTTTCTTGTTCTCTGTCCTCCTGCACAACTTTGTGCTCTGTCACCTCGATTGAATGTACTACTGATTTCACACTGAACTTTGAAATATTCAGCCCGTTTTCATCCTTTCCCAATTTAGAAGTCCCTTTATATAACCACCTCATGTTTAAAACTTAAAGGAAATGTACGCATGCACGCACACACGATCTAAACGATATTTTCTCCTTCAAATTTCATGAACATCCTCATTTTAGGGCTTTGATCACATTCCCAGAATTAAATACTGGTGTCAAGGATAAGCTGTTCGAACCAAAATCATATCGTACAAATATTTCATGAAAATGTGAAGCCCTTTATAATTATGTAAAATATGGAACTTGAAGTAGCATCGAAATAACACTTGAAATAATATGGGTTGACAATCATTTCACTGCAAGATGCATCATATCAATCATTCAAATTGCATATAAAACTCTCATAGAATATTTGTCACACAGGACTCATCTAAACTTAGCTTTATGTCTCCTTGTGAGGGAAGCCTAGAGTTCAGGTCCTTGAGCTTTGCTGAAAATCCATTCCACACCCTTGTTTTGAAGAATGGGATTGAGCCAAATATTCGGTACTGAGCATTTGTTATCTCCACCTGTGCATACCTCTGGACACAAGCCAAGTTTAAAAAATATCTAAATGGAGATACAAAGACTGATATACAATATCACAATGTTTGTCTACCAGAGTGTCTTGGGTTGTATTTATACAACATTTTTATTGAGGCAGCTCAAAGTCCTCCATAGATATTATCTTTACAATTCTTATAACAGTCTCATTAAGCATGTAGAAACCAGAGGGATTATACTATCTCCTTTTTGAAGAAACTTCCTTTAAGTGGAGACAGTAGTGCCTTACCCCTGGGGTCATTCCTCTTGACAGGTTCCTGGCTTGCCTTAGGCCAAGGTCACACACTAAGTTACTGGTGTGCCAAGAAAAGAATCCTAGTTTAATGATCTACCCAGGAGATCTGGCTGAATTCCATCTGTACAAAGTCAGCCCTAAGACACTGCAGAGTAGGACATTGACTAAGGCTCTGTCTACGTAAACTCACTGAGTTTTCTGCTGAAACATTTCTGAGGAAGAATCAAACATAGAAGTAACAATGAATGCTAGTCACATAGTAATGTCACCTCAGGTCCCATCCTTCCTTGATATCATAATAGAAGACTAGGTTGGCTAGGCAACCTTGAAGAAATTTGTTTTGTTGTCCCAACCTGTCTCTCGGTTTCTGCCCCTGACCCTGGCCCTATACTGGATATTGCCAATAGTCAACTAGTTAGCTGGCTGCTGCCCTTCTCTGGGAATTTAAAAAAAAAGTCAATAAATTTGCATTAAGAATCCTCTTTAATTCCACAAACAATTGGGTTTGGAAATAACCATGCTGCTCTATGAGCATTGAAAAACAATTTTCCCCACCTACCCTAATACCACTGTGGGAAGGGTGAGCAACCTCTCTGGCACCTTTTGCCAAGGGTTTCTCTGTCTTTCCCAAGGTCACAGGTTCCCGAGGAGGAGCCCTTTTCTTTTCTGACTTCCTTACTAATGTGTCTTCTATTTCTAATAATGTTGTAGTACCTTGGGGCTGGGTATTCTTCCTCTCTTCCTTCCTGCCCTGTTTTCCCACATGTTTCTTAGAAATAGCTTGCCCCGCTTCACTCTTCCACCCCCTCGGGTCTAGACTCCTGCACATGCAGCCCCATCTTGCCATCCCACCAACCTTGAACTTAGCCTCCCCTTGGATTACCAATGTCTGCCAAGGATGAGTCTGAATTTACTGCTCACTTGTTGGGACTAGCTCTCTGAAGGCTGAGCTTCTCCATGCATACTGTGGCCACCAAACCCATTTGCCCTAAGTTCCTCTTAAGCTTCTTGCTAACCCACTTTCTCCTGACTTGCTTTCTCTTCCCCCTAGCTTCCTTAAATGCCCTGAGGCAAATGCCATAAAAGGGTATTCTGTGACCTGCTGGTGACTAGAATTGGCATTGCCTTCCTTTCCACATAATTTCTTTTCTTCCCAGACAGATTCACCCCCAAACTCTGCACAGTGGCTATACTATGCACATGTCCTAATGTATTTCTTCCCTAACCAGAAGAACAAATAAAAGAACCACGGTAGGGCTAGAATTTCTGCCTTAGAATGAGGTTATATAATTCAGTACTCTCATTGCTGACATGTTGACCTGAATCACTTACTGCTTGGATTTGGAACTGTTTGTTTCCCCTGAACTCAAATATTAATCTTTTCTGCTTAAGAATTGCTTCTCTACTAGGAGAAATATTAGCAAAACATATATTTGAAAAGCAGCGGTTCCCAACCTTTTTGGCACCAGGGACCGATTTCACGGAAGATAATTTTTCCATGGACTGGAGATGGGGGAGTGGGATGTCATGGCGGGGGTGTGGAGCTCAGGTGATGATGCACAGCCTGCTTCCTAACAGGCTACGGACCCGTAAAGGGCTGCGTCTTGGGGGTTGGGGACCACAGTGATAAGGGACTCCTATCTAGGATATATAAAGAACTGTTATAGTTCAATAAGGCAAACGACCCAATTAAGAAATGGACAAAAGATTTCACAAGGAAAGATATTCAAATGAAAAATAATTGTACATAAGGAAATGCTCAGCATCTTTAGTCATTAGGGAAATGAAAATTTAAACCACAATGAGACACTACTACACGTACCTCAGAAAGACAAATAACAACAAGTCTTGTCAATGATGCAGAGTCTTTGGAACACTCACACTTTATCCCAGAAATGCAGAATGGTACAGCTACTTTGGAAAACAGTTTGGCAGTTTCATATAAGATTAAACATGCATCTAGTATATGAGCCAGCAATCTTACTCTAGACACCCACCCAAGAGAAAAGAAAAAATATACCCATACAAAGATTTGTAGTTTAATGTTTATTCCAGCTTTATCCATAAAAGCCCCAAAGTGGAAACAACTCAAATGCCCATCAACAAGTGAATGAGAAATAGGTTGTGCTATGTTCACACTTTAGGATAGCACACAGCAACAAAAGGAATGAATTACTGATATAGCCACCAACAAGGATGAATTTCAAAAGTGTTATGCTAAGTGAAAGAAACCAGACACAAAAGAGTATATACCATTCATATCAAATTCTATGAAAGGCAAAACTGTAGTGACAGAAAGCTAATCAATGGATTCCAGGGACTGGTAGAAAAGATGGAATTGGCCGTAAAGGGATAAGCGGGACTATTTTGAGTTATCATAAATGTTCTATACTGTGATGGTCGTGATAGTTTTTGACAACTTATTTTAATGAAATGCATTAAATTGTATGCTTAAAATTGGTGAATGTTATTGCAGGTAAATTATGCTTCGATGATTTTTTTTTTAAAAACAATCAAATGCATCAAATAAAAAGATTGATGAATAGTGTTTTAAAATTTAGGTTTAATCATTTTTCAGGTATGGTGAGGCCGCCAGATCAAGAGATACTGGCCATTGAAAAGATGGTTTGTTATTCACAGTTCCCAAGAGGAGAGGGCTGCGTGGAGAGCACCAGGGTTGGTTGGGAGGCAGAGAGAGTGAGGAGAAAACATGGGGAAGAAACTTCATTGTGGTTTCCCTGGGATGGAACAGGCAAGGCAAGGTAAGCAGGTTTAGGATTAGTTTAAATTATTTCAGTGGGCTCTTGGGTGAAGAGAATGTCTCTAGTTTCCTGGTGCCTGGCTGTGGGGAGCTTAGGACAGGGGAATAGTAGCCCTGAGTATGACAGCCTGATAGACAAGGTCACAGGGGTGTGGGCTGTGGATTGGCTACTTTGCATGTGGAAAGCATGCTTGTAGGCAAATCTTTTACCATCTCTTGGAGTTAGGGAGCCCTGCCAAGGACAGTCCCTCCAGGGTCAGCAAGGCAAGGCCCCAAACGTCAAAGTGCCAGAAATACAGAAAATAAAAAGGCACGATTAGTACAGACAGAGGAATGGATAGATTGATAGATAAGTGATAAAACAAATACAGCCAAATGTTAATTGTGGAATTTAGGTGTTGAGTAAATGGGTTTCACTGTACAATTCTTTGAAGTTTTCTGTATGTCTGAAAATTTTTATAATGAAAGTTAAGAAAAAAATGCTGCTTTTGATATCTGACCTCTTGCCTAGTCATGGCTTCTGCAAGCTGTTTCTCCACCTTTGTCTTACCTGCTTGGATTGCTGGCCCCCTACTTGCTGTGAACATTACTGTTCCCTGAATCTCTTAGTTCAGACATTTAACTGATCCTCCTGATACCCAAATTCCTTGATTCCACAAGATGCACCTGAACTAGCCAAGATTTCTTATTGTATTAATACAAGGTCATGGAATAGACAGGGCCGACCACAGGCATAATGCGAATTAGGTGAGTTCTGTGTGCAAGTGTTTTGATATCTTTATATACATTCTCCCTCAGACTCTTGCACACCACACACACACACACACACACACACACACACACACACTCCACACCTCTGTTATAAAACTGACTGTGTACTCCCCTATTCACATGCTAGAGTCCTAACCCCTAGTACCTCGGAATGTAACCTTATTTGAAGATAGGAGCTTTACAGAAGTAATGAGATTATTAAAGTGGGCCCTAATCCAATAGGATTGGTGTCCTTATAAAAATTAGAAATTTGGGCACAGAGACACACATGGAAGCCGATATGAAGAGACACAGGGAGAAGACAGCCACCTACAAGCTGAAGAACACCTGAAGCTATCAGAAAGTAGAAGAGAGGCCTGGAACAGACCCTTCCCACGTACAGTCAGAGAGTACGGGGTCCTGTCCACACCTCGATTTTGGACTCCGGTCTCCAGAGCTGTGAGACAAATTTCTGCTGTTCCAAACCACCCTGTGTGTGGTATTTTGTTACGGCAGCTCTGGAAAACAAATACACCCACCATAGGCTCTCTCCCTCTTTTCCTAGTCACACAGTGTCCTTGTCCTCTCCGATGCCCCACCCAGACGTGCAGTCATGGGCAGTACCCGTTCATCAAAACTCTAATTTCCAAAGTGCCTGCACCTCGGAGAGTTGTCAGGGAAGAACTAAGATCTTGATTAAGCTAAAGTCAAGACAAAAAGTAACCACTGATACCATCATAATGTGTCGTAACTCATCTGGGGATTGGCCTGGTTGCTTGTTAATTCACAGGAATGAGTCTATAGGGTGAAATCTCGGGCAGTAAAAGAGGTAGTCAAGGAAATAATCCTAGATGTACTAACAATTCATTGTTTCTCAAATCACGTCACTTGGATGGCCATGTGTTTTTACTCAGAAGTGTCCATGCTGGCAAACAAACAACTTCTCTCCTAGAAAAAGAAACAGGTCCACAGACAAGCGCCTGCCTGCCTGCAGGGTGGCACTCAATGTGGAAAGGTATTCTACGTAATAATTTGTAGTAAACCATTCAAAAAATTCCTATTGTCATAGCCAACTTCTCACCCCCTTTGCTTCTGTGCTAACACTGCCAATGCTGAGAGCAGAAAGGCATGTGCAAAGATGACTAAAATGCTAAGGGAGGAGGAAAGTCAAAGGACTGATCTTGTCTCAGCTTGCAGTCAGGTGAAAAACGTCTGCGCGGAGGACTGAAAACACATTTGCAACACATGGCCAAGGAAAAGCATTCGGTAGAAACAAGCAACAAAGTGCAAAAATATAGAAGTGACTGTTTTCTATAGCTAAAAAATAAATAAGTAAATAAATACATAAATTACTATTAGTTAGGATTGACATCCCATTTTAGAGAAAGTGTTCACCATTTTTAATTAAAAAGAAAAATGAAAGCAGTGTCCTAAAGAGAAAAGATGAGTTTCTAATTCCCTTCGGTGCTTTCAGTGAAGGGTGCTTGCCTTTTTGGCTGTGGGGGTGAAGAATAACAGGCAGTGTGCAGTCTCGTCCTGCTAGGCGACTATACTGGATTTGGATATTGGATTTTATGGCTTCCCAGGACAGATCTGTGGACGCAATATGTTATGCTCTACAAAGAGCAAAGGAAGACACATATAAAGAGAACATGGCCTTCTTGCATCATAGTTATAATACTTAAGGATTATCTAAATAAATTTCAGTTTCTATCATTTATCCCACTACTTTTCAACACCTTATTATTTGAACGTTATTCAGCAATTTATTCGGTTTTCAAGATAATGGTAACTTTTGTCACTCAACACTCTTATAGTTTAATTTTACACGTATTTAATTTTGATTTTACACATATTTGATTTTACACTATTCTCCTAGTTGAGGACAGTTAAGTGTCAGTTCACAACAGAAAAGGTCATTTGTTGACCATTTGCATGAATTCTTTTGGCACTCATCAGATGTGACCATAGTCCATCCTAAATGAAATGCAGAGCTTAGGACTCTCTGTGGCCCGGTAGGTCACCAGAGTGATCCATTATGTCAGTTGGCACCTGTGACCTCTTTCCCTAGAAATCAGACAGGCTGGCCTCTCCCTTCTTTCCCTCCTTCCTCCCTCTCTCATTTCAGTCTGTGCCAGGCATGGGGATACATGATTATGCAAGAGACAAAGTCCCTGCTTTATAATCACTTATTGCCAGAGTTTCCGGTCCATTCTGAGGATTCAGTTAAAAGTTTTCAGTCTTTCTCCCCACCTCCATGTGTCCAAATTGTACCTTACTTTCAGTGCTCT